>LBNU01029315.1:62136-149698 GCA_014162995.1 Artemisia annua
ATATTAATATATAATGAAAAACTCATGCATACTTATTAGTTGTATTTATATCATAATTTTCACAGGTAAATTCTTATATATCCATATATTAAACAAAAATTTTAAAATAAATTTGATTTATGTGTAATCTTATGTGATCAAAGAACCTTTGTCCCAATAACATTAGAAGAAGACACGCTTAAGAATCCAATACAAGGTCGATGCCACGGTTATATTTACAATTTCTACTAACTATTTTTCTTACTTTCGCACATGTTGATGCTCTAACTTTTTAAAATATACATAAGATTTTCTGTTTTTAAACGATAATACTATATAATAAATTTTTCTGGAAAAACCCCGTGCGTGCACGGGTATTATAACTAGTAAGGTATATGTATTCTATGAAAATAAACATGACTCAACTAAAGAACAAAAAAGTTATCTATAGAATTGAAGTGATATGATGATCATATAAGCTTGGTTGATTGTTATTTAAATGACACTTGAAGATACGACACATTGTTCTTATTCGTATAATCTATATGCACGTACCTAGAAGTATATAACGACATATGTATGTATTATATGGAGTTTGTTGATCAACCTTTATCTACCACCAATTCTTAATGACAACTAAAGAGGTCCCTCACATGGTTTGGTTTGGTTTGCGTAGCTTATTATTACTTTTAAAGGTTTTCAAATACTCATATAAGACTTGTAACATGTTAGACCTTTGAAAGATATATACAAGTATTCAGGGACGGAATCAGAGATAAAAAAATCGGGTGAAAAAAAAGTTTTAAACCATAAAAGTATATACACAAGGTTTTTGACCGCGTGCATTTAGACAAAATTGAAATTTTCATTTTTATTTTTAAAAAAAATTAACACTATGGAAAAAGAAATTCATCAGTGTCACGTGACATCACGGGGCTCTCTAGTTTCGTCACAGCAAGTATTTTACTTCAATAGCATTTTATTAACATCTCCGGTCACTCTACAAAAGTACTAGGTTTTTTATTTTTATTTTTTTTTTTATTTTTTTTAAATTTTATTTATTATTATTATTATTATTATTATTATTATTTTGAGACTGACGATTATTGTAAATTCGTACAACCAAATTTTGTCATTTAAAAAAAAATCTTTTTGTTTCTTTTTTAAAAAGACAAAATTTAATCGTACAAAAGTACAATAGCCTTCAGTCATACAAAAATTGAAGAGTTAAATCAATTTTGGGTAGCTTACAACCTTACACAACCTACCAACCACTTGTACTTTATTAATAAAAAATAGAACACGTGTCGAAATGTTAGTGGAGTCGCACAGTTGGTTAGTAGTACTGATCTATTTTAAGATTTATTTTTATTTATTTATTTCTTTTTTTTTATTATTTTTTTTGGCTAGAGAGCGGACAGTGGTTTCATTTTTGGGCTATTTTGTAAACTTCATACTACAGTATGATATTAAACTTTTAGATAACAAGAACAAAAGTAATACAAACAAAAACCTAATACGAACACATCCTATACAAGTTTGTTTGCATAATGCCTCAAGTTATGAGTTAAACTCAGGGTTAAGTCCATGAATTTTATAAACTTTCAAAAATTTCCAATGTTAGGTGAAAAAACTTTCAAAAAGTTACTTAAAAAAGGAAGAAAATCTATACTTTTATAAACCAGCAACCAACGATGTTAAACCGTAACAATAAACCTAGATAAAAACCTTCAAGTGTAATATATATATATATATATATATATATATATATATATATATATATATATATATATATATATATATATATATATATATATGCACATGATCCAAAGACATCATCATGCCTAAACTAACACAAATAAAAACTTGAGTAATATGTTTGGGGATTGATACTTCCACATTGCAATTTACTACATCCACATTAAAATCATGCATAAGGACAAAATATTTTTTGTCATGATGCATGATTTTAACGTGGATGTAGTAAATTGCAATGTGGCAATATCATTTGCCAATATGTTTATGCAATTTTTGTTAAACAAGTAGTATTTGACTTTTTTTAATAGAGCATTGACTAATCGGGTCGGACTAGACATGTGATGGGCTTCTTCTTCTTCCCCAAATTTATATAATAACTTAAAAAAATGAAACACCAATAAATAAATAAATAAATAAATAGATCCAAAAACAGTCATTAAAATCATCGAAATAGAATCTGTAAAAAAAAGAAAAGAGAGAAAGAGAGAGATGTTGGAAAAGATCGGGTTGCCAGCAAAGCCGTCGTTAAGAGGAAATAATTGGGTGGTCGATGCTTCTCATTGCCAAGGATGTTCTTCCGCCTTCACTTTCATTAATCGCAAGGTTTCTTTTCTTTCACTTTATATTATGATGATGATCATCAGTATTAGTTTCTTAATATACTAAGTAGTTATTATTAGTTATTAGATCACCAAAATTTTTGAGTGACAACATAGGCGGTTTATGTAGGATAACGCCCTAGGCAAATCGCACATTGGCTGTAGGTTTATAACTAAGTTTGCACTTTAAAATGACACAACGCGATGTGGCTAGTCGCATTACGCGTGCTTAGGTGAGAGTAATACCACGTTAAGTTACATCCTAGGAAGTTATCCATGGTCGCCCAAAAAAAAAAAAAAAAAAAAAAAAAAAAAAAAGATTTACGTGGGAGGATGAGTTTACCTCAGATGTAACGGAGGCATCGCCTATACACACTACGACTTAGGTCTCTAGGTCCTAAGTTTCATGATTGACATTAATCATCATTAGTGTTATACAAGCCTTAGCAGGATGGAGTGAGAGTCCGCAGCGTGAAATAATGTGATTTATTTCCCCATGTTGGTCATGGATCTGTTGGTGTCAGTGCCTAGTGGCGGCATTTACCCTATTTGCTATATAGGACTTGGGCTTTGTTTGTTTTAATTTTTTATTAAGTCCTCTATAGCTATAGCATATGTGTAGACTTATCAGATTAAGTAATTTTCCCATTTAAGTCAAAATCAAACAACTTGTTATTGATAAGGCGCATGTCTTTAAGGTTCTAAGTCTAGGTTCAGCTAAGCCCTAGATAAGAAAATGGGGTTATCAATTGTTAGATCAGTAACTTTCATTGTAAGACTAGTGTATTTCTTGAAGAAGATTTAAACATGGCATTAGTGGCGAAAAATTTATAACTGGCTCGCATAGTATAACCTGGTGGATTGCGAGTATGTTGGATATTGGGATATCGTTGCTTTTGCTTGTCTTGTATATTATCTAGTCAATTAATTACGATCTTACTATAAACTCAACAACATATGATCTAGTCAATTTTACAGTATGCAGTCGAAAAGTAGAAAATTTATATTAGGATTATACTTGAACTAATTTGCAATTTAGTCCCTGTGTGCTTGCGTTATGGGTTAGGATGTAACCATTAACACGTGAGGTTTCCGATTTTAGTCTGGCATCGCCTTTTCCTGTTCAGGTTACCCTTGGAGGACCAGTCTTCAATTCAGATGTACGTGGCCTAACCGAGGTATCGCCTTCCTTAGTCTGCTGACATATCCACACTACGACTTACGTCTCCAAGGTTTAGGTTTAACTGTTGTCATTAATGGCCATTAGTTCTACATAAGCCTTAGTGGTAGAGTCTGCAATATGAGGTCTTAGGTTCAAGCAATAGCATTACCCCAATTTACTATTTAGGACTTATAGTACGCCTGGCGTAGGTCTTTTAAGGTTCAGGTTTAGATTAGCTAAGCTTCATACTAAATTTGGGTATTACTTATTAGATCAGTAAATTCTATAGAAAGACAAGCGTGCTTTTCAGGGAAAAATACGGCAATTTTATAACCAGCTCGTGTGGAAAAAACTTGGTGGATTGTGAGTGCATTGGATGTTGGAATTTATTTTTATTTCGCTTGTTGTGTATATGATTGTTTGAGGTTATCAAAGTGTCATCTGAGTTAAACTTGGACATTCAGCGTAAAGCTCCAAATTCTCATGATTATCTATATAAAGTTTCGGTTCATAGCAAAATGTTCACTGGTTTTGGTGAGCAACTCAAGACGGAGTTGTATATAGGTTTGGAATGCTACGGTTAATCATACTTGCTCATAGAAGAAGTATACAGATTTGACTGTGACTAATGTCCGTCTTCAGTTTTACTATTAGGAAGTCAAGGGTACATGCTCTTTGCAGATAGAGGTAGTATATTTTCATCACATGACGACGATTAGATAATAACCTCCGTAGCTTGACCTGTACCCCTCCCCTCTCCAACAAATAGGAAGTGTTTGAAAAGCTTACTCTGATTTTAACAAGTGAATACTCGTAGGCCGCCCTTTGCATTCCAACACAGAGCCTCAAACAAAACCACATACGGCTAACCAATAGACTACATTTCCTATGCCAGGAACAACATACACTAGGCTGCAGCTTACATCCTCACAACCAAGTATACAAAAGTGCACCTAGATAGGCATCATCAAATCGATTGCTGTCTCCATCCTCTCCAGACATCCAAAAGCATCATCAAATCGATTGCTGTCTCCATCCTCTCCAGACATCCAAACACTCCATTCAATTTTTCTATAGCATGCAGCATACTGAATTGAAATGGAGTACCCATAGAGCATTAAATTTGGCAGATTGAAGAATGCCAAACACTATATATACTTTCCTTATTAAATACAAGAGGAAAGTCAAACAGCTTGATTAAATTTCATATAACTGGTATTGAAATCCAAAATACATGTTTGTAGCATCCTCGCAACCTCACAGACCAAGTATAAGGAGACAATATCAGAAAGGGTTCATCAAACTGCCAAGTGACTCCTCTAGATACCACTTTTTAGATTTCAACCCCACCCCTATCCAGATTTTATGGCCTCGTAATGCTGTAGACTGACTTTACAAGCTGCACACATTTTTTCTTCCGTGTGTAGGGAGTGTTACTTCAAGGGTACTATTAGTTCTACTATTGGAGTAGAAAATATTGATAAAGTGCTTATATTATTAAGTTTATGAATTTTCTTTCAGTTTTCTGTTTGCTATAGGACCATATTAGTTTTATGGGTAATGTGTACTTGTAAGAAGATCATTAGACATTACATATGTTTGATCTGGTGACAATTTTGTATAAATGTGGAATTTGCAGCATCATTGCAGAAGATGTGGGGGCTTGTTCTGTGGCAGTTGTACCCAGCAAAGAATGTACTTAAGAGGACAAGGTGAAGCACCTGTTCGTATTTGTGAACCCTGTAAAACTTTAGAAGAGGCGGCACGTTTTGAATTGCGATATGGACACAAGAATAAATCTCGTAAAGGTAAGTCTTTTTAACGACTGTTTGACTTCTCAAGGCATTGTAAAATTCAGGACTCGTATAAATTTTTGTATTTGGTATGTAATCTTTCCGGGAAATGATTTTGCAGGGGTGTCGAAGACTCCATCTGATAATGAGGATGACGTCTTATCCAAAATTCTGGGCGATAGTGGAAACGAATCAGTTTCACCAGATAAAGAGTTGGTTCACTCGCTTCCAAGTATGCAACGAGCTACAAGTGCATCAAGTTCGAATACTGAAATGGAGGTTGACATTGACTCAACTACTCCTGAAGAACTGAGACAACGAGCTGTAGAGGAAAAGAAAAAGTATAAAGTTCTGAAAGCCGAAGGAAAGCCTGAAGAAGCCTTGAGAGCATTCAAAAGGGGAAAAGAACTTGAGAGACAAGCTGGAACTTTAGAAATTGAATTGAGAAAAAACCGCAAGAAGGCTCTTTCATCCAGCAGTGTAAATGAAACTAAAAAAACTGATAATGGAAAACAACCGAAACAAAAAGATGATCTTGCTAGTGAACTTAGAGATCTTGGATGGTCCGACCGCGATCTCCATGATGCCGAGAAAAAGCCTGTGAGCATGACTCTGGAGGGTGAATTATCCACCCTACTTAAAGAAGTCTCTCAAAAGGCTGATAAACCTGAAAAGAGTAATGTCGGTATCGACAGATCCGAGGTCATTGCTATAAAGAAAAATGCACTCGCTCTCAAGCGTGAGGGGAAGCTTGCAGAAGCCAAAGAAGAACTAAAAAGAGCTAAAATACTTGAAAAGCAGATTGAAGAACAGGAGTTGTTAGGTGATGATGAGGAGTCAGATGATGAGTTCGCATCACTGATTCGCAGCATGGATATTGATAAAAAAGATATTTTAGCACCTGGAAATGATCTTAATAGTAACTTTAACTTTGACCATCTTCTTCGCATGGACGATGTCCCCAACTTTGATGGTGACTTTGATGTAACTGAAGACGATCTGGATGACCCTGATATGTCGGCTGCTTTGCAATCTTTAGGCTGGACTGAAGATAAGGAAGAGGAGGTTGATAAGGAGACACTTTTAAGTGAAATACAGTCTTTGAAACGAGAAGCGCTCAATAAGAAACGAGCAGGTAATACGGCAGAGGCATTGGCTTTGCTAAAGAAGGCTAAATTGCTTGAAGCCGAGGTCAGTGGAAGCAATGATGTTCAAGAAAAAGATAGTCCACCTCAACCTTCTGCACGTCCATCATCAAAACTTGATTCAGACCAAAAAATGGCACCAAAGAGCAAGTTAGCAATTCAACGGGAGCTTCTTGCTCTGAAGAAGAAAGCACTTGCTTTGAGGAGGGAAGGGAAAGTGGATGAGGCGGATCAAGAGTTGATGAAAGGAAAAGCTCTCGAGCAGCAACTTGAAGAGTTGGAAAGTGGTCCAAAAGTCAAACCTGCAGCTATAAAGAACGTTGACTTTTCTGCACCAATGGATGTTGAAGATGAAGGAGAGGATGTAACTGATACAGATTTGAACGATCCTTCGTATCTTTCACTTCTGCAGAATTTAGGTTGGCAAGATGAAGATGACAGCAAAGTTCAAGTAGCAGCAGAGCCCGCAGCACCAAAACGACAAACTGTGGTATCAAAGAAAAGTAAATCCGAGATTCAAAGGGAACTCTTGGCCTTAAAAAGGAAGTCCCTAGCTTTAAGACGCCAAGGTAACCTTGACGAGGCTGAGGAAGTTCTTAAAGCTACAAAAGACTTAGAAGATCAGTTGGCAGAGATGGAAGCGCCGAAACAAGAAATGAATGTGGACACAAATGCAGACAAAAAAACAGTTGTTCATGACGTTCTCATGACGGAAGCGCCTAAAACAGAAATTAAGGAAGAAGCTTCTGTATTGAAGAGTAACATTGTTGAGGTTATTGTAGATGAAAAGCCTCAAGTTGGTGTAAACGAGTCAACCTCAGTCCAACAACAGATCTTGGCTCACAAAAAGAAAGCCCTCATCTTGAAGAGGGAAGGAAGGATTGCAGAAGCTAAGGAGGAACTCAAGCAAGCTAAACTTCTAGAGATGGATAGTATAGTTGTGGATAATAAGAAGCCGGATTCAGATATGATGGATAGAACCCCGGTTCCAACTACTAGCAAAGTGAGCAGTTCTGAACCTGTGCAGGTGACCCAAAAGGAAGAAGTAGACAATACTCCACCTAAACTATCATCTCGTGACCGATTCAAATTGCAGCAGCAATCTTTAAGTCACAAGAGGCAATCACTTAAGCTGAGAAGAGAAGGTCGGACAGAGGAAGCAGACGCAGAGTTTGAATTGGCCAAGAATCTTGAAAGTCAACTAGAAGCCGCCACCGAGAAACCGGCGGGACCCGTTGACGACGTCGGTGTCGAGGATCTTTTTGATCCTCAACTTTTGTCTGCTCTCAGAGAGGTAGGAATAGAAAGTGCTGTCACTCAGTCTCCACCTGAGAAGACACAGCCGGTTAAGACTACACCAGTTGTAAACAAAGTTCAGGCCGAGCCAGTTAAGGCTAAAGCAGTGGTCAACAAGACTGACACCACGAACAAAGATAGAACAGAGCTCGAAGAACAGATTAAGGCAGAGAAGGTGAAGGCAGTACAATTGAAACGTGCAGGAAAGCAAGCAGAGGCGTTAGATGCTCTTAGACGGGCAAAATTACTTGAAAAGAAGCTAAATACTTGAGCTTTAACTCAAAGCTGCAAGGTATTCTGTTGTATTTACTCCGGAAAACAATATATTGTTGAATCAGTATGCCATTTTTTGATTCAGAGATGCACATATTGTTTTACTATTATTCCCAGAATCATAACGGTTTGTACTATACGAATGGATATGACATAACAATCAAATTTGTTGCGAGTTACTATTTTTTTCTCTCTTTTGTACATCTTATGGTGTAAGATGTAAATAAGACTGGTTGTAGGATGTTTAGACGGATATATCGTAACGTATAAACTGAAACTCATTACATAATTTAAAGCACGAAAAGAAGCTCAACCATATGGCAACAAGAACATAATTTAATTTTATGAAAATCATAACAACAAGAACATCCCTGATAATAAACTCTAATATTAAAGTTAACAAAACAGTAAATCATTTGGCTTGCTAACAAATTTTTCGACCAGTGATCACATAATCTTAAAAACATCTGATAAACAATGATAGAAGTTCAAACGTTACTCATCTGCAGGCATAACCAGATTGTAACGTCGAAACTTATTCGAGTATCCAATCCCCACAAGCTCCTTCGCTTCTTTAGTCTTCGACTCCTTAACCAATCCATCGATCACAAGTTGCATGACATTTGGATCCACGACACACTTTTCTCCAAAAGTTTGCTTGTAAAGCTCAACTGCCCAATCCAAATCCCCCATTTTACAAGCACACCGAATCAGAGTTGCATAAGTTGCTTTATTAGGCGCAGAATCACTTTCCATCAATTTCGCAAACCAGCTCTTCGCCTCTTGCAAATCGCCATTGTTACAAAAACCATTGATCACAGCATTGTAGCTAAACACATCCGGCGTAATATCCTTACTCCCCAACTCCCCAAACACTTCAACAGCCTCACTCACCTTCTTCTCCGCAACCAACCCAACCAACCTAGCATTATAACTCCTAATATCCGGCGCCACACTCGACTCAATCATCTTCCCCCAAAACCTCTCCCCATCAACAAACCTCCCATTCCCATACAACCCAATAAGCAAAGTATTAAAACTAATCAAATCCGGCTCCAACCCATTCTTCTCAATCTCGACAAAAACCCCACAAGCCAAATCAAATTTCCCCATCTCAACAAACGCCTTAATCATCGTATTCCACGACACAACATCCGGGCTCACCCCAATCTTCCTAGGCAACTCCTTAAACAGCTCATCAACTCTCTCAAACTTCTTAGCATTAACACAAGCACCCAAAACCGCGTTAAACGCCTTAACGCTCTTTTCGGCCGACATCTCCTCAAAAACCTTAAAAGCATGATCAAACATTCCAGATTTCCCATACAAAGAAATCAACCTTACATTAAACCCTTCTTTGGAAATGTCATCATATTGCTTTTGGTCCTCTAAAATCTCCTCAATATATTTGAGCTTTTTCGCCGAAGCTAAGCGGCGAACCGTGTTAGTGTAAACATTGGACTGTTTTCGAAACAAATGGGATTCTGATAACTTTTTAAACTTTTCGACAACGCGTTTAAGGTTCTTTTCTCGGTAAAGATCCTCGGAGATTGATGGTGGTTTGGTTGCAATGGTTGTTGTGGTGGTGGAGAATCTGCGGATTAAACGGGAAATGGTGGACATTTTTTGGGGTTTTGAGTGAGGTATCAAGAAATGGTGGCTTGTTAAGTATAGGGGACTAGAAATGTAGTGTGCTTAAACCCTAATTTATACTTTTGGGGTTGAAATTTAATTTTTTGTTATAATTTTGGAATTTTGTTTTATAAAATTTGGTTTCCGGTAGGGATGACAATTTGGGTCGGGTTTAGGTTGACAGGTCGGAACTCGGAAGCTTACGATTCGAGTATGACATGTTTAAGTAATCGGGTAAAAATTAGTTAACCTTAATATGTTCACGCCTAACATGCTCGGGTTAAATGGGTTGTCATATCGATCCGTTTAACTCATTTTACCCGAATATCCTTCTTAATCAATTAGAAATTTAATCTTTTATGTGTGTAAAAGTTAATAGACGGGATGGTTGATCAACCCGTTTAACTCTCCCTCGACCTGCACACTACCTGCTTAATAAAGAAGATTTAGTGGATCAACCTAAATGAAAATGGTTTTACTCAACCTAACACGTCAATTTTCATGTCAGTCTCAGGTTGTGTTTCGTGTTGTGTTGAGAAGAGAAAATAAAATGAAAAAGATAAGAAATATTTATAGCTACACACTCGAAAAAACTAAAAAGGGAATTTTAAAGATAATAAAGGTGGAGGTTTATTGGGCCAAAGCCCACTTACCTAATAGGCTGAAATCAGTTTGCAGCCTCCTCGTATCCTACTTATTGGGCCAAAGCCCACTTACAAAATCAACACAAACAACATGTTCGTTAAGCCAGTCAAGGTAGCAAAGCAAGTCGAATTCTCACTTATAAGAAATGGAGAATTATGATCAATGTATTTGTTTCCAATATTTAATGTTGTTTGTTTTTAGAGTTGAAAAACATCCTATAGAGAAATAGTTAGGATCAATTGAGAAGAAAATGCATCTCTTTTTTAAATTCTTCTACTTATTTGAAATATGTAGCTAAAAATCCTCTTACCCTTCCCATTTTGATTTTTCTTCTTACTAAATCCCTTCCCATATGATATATAATACTTACTATCTACCAATAACACGACATACTATCTACCGATAACACGACATATCAGCAATTAAAAGTATATAAATAGTAAGATTATTGTTGAAGTGACTATTAATTATCCATTTTAACATGCTACTAAACTTGAGAATTTTATTATCTAGAATTTTCTTTATCCTCTATTGATTTTGTTAAATCATATACCATCAAATAGATGTAGAATATTCTTTATTTTCTAGGACATTTCCTTAGTCATAAGTGTACTTGATCAATCAAACAACAGCCTCTATGAGACTAATAGTACACACCAATTCAGTAACCACTTATAACAAAGAAAGAAGTACATACATAAGTGAAACTTTCTGTTGTAATTCACAAAATAAAGCTACTTTGAACCAAATTAATCTTCTATATTCACAGTTTTTATCCAATTACAAAATCAAAATTAATCTGTCTTTCAACAAACTCATTATTTGTCTTGGGCAAGATTTGAGTTTCCTAACATCCCACAAAATTTTGACCAATAACAAGAAGATTCCCACTCCTACCCCACCCCACCCTACCCCACCTCATAGCAACTTGTGAACTCTTGTTGCATAACAAATTTATTCATCAAATTCTTGCACAATCTTCCTATAAAAATGCAACATTTAACACAATTTTATCTTCATTTGAAACTGAAAAACCTCTTAAGTGAGCATTCTACCATGGAGTTTCCTAACCTTTACGAAGACATGTCGCCTGTGGTGGAAGAAATCCATGGTAGTCTCGGGAGGGTTTGCAGGAACAAGAGGCAAAAATATGAGGATGATACTGATAATGATAACGATCCTGATGAAAAATTCAAGTCCAAGAACCTAAAAGCCGAAAGAAAGAGACGTGAAAAGCTCAAAAACAGGATGCTAGAATTACGTTCTATAGTTCCTAAGATAACAAATGCAATGATTCGAAATTTACCATAATCTTCTATTTTCTTTGTTTTGGAAGCTAACTTTTTGTTTGTTTAGTTGTCCTAAAAGGTACACTTTTTTTGTTCCAGTTGAACAAAGAAACGATCATAATTGATGCCATTGATTACATCAAGGAGCTAAAGATTTCTGTTGAGGATCTTACTCGAGAGATCTATGCAATGGAAGAGGAAATGGCTAATGAGCAATCTTTTGAGATTATCCAAATTCGTCCCGAGGAGAAAATGAAGAAATGGGGCATCGAGGTTAGTTACTATATATATATAAACCATTACGCATAGGTTGCACTATAACAATCAACAATGGTATATTGAAAAAACACAACTAATGAAGCATGTATAGTTTCTTTTTGTTATAAATTACAAAAAAATGGTTTTTTCTTGATATAGTCGGAAGTAATGGTGACGCATATTGACGAGAATAAGTTGTGGGTGAAGATTGTTTTCGAGAAGAAACTAGGAGGCTTTACAAAACTGCTTGAGGCACTGAGCATGTTTGGGATTGAACTTGTTGATATTAGTGTTACCACCACGAAAGGAGCGGTTCTTGTTACTTCATGCATAGTGGTACCTGCTTTCGAATCATTTTGTAATTGTTAAAACATGATGTAGAAATAACTGACCCTAGTCACTGACATGAAATATCTGTATATATGCAGGGAACTAATGGTAGAGTGCTTGTTGCTGAGCAAGTTCAAGGAGTGATAGCTGATATTATTAGAGCGATATAAGCCAAATGAAAGCATATTAAGTTATTAACTATAAGTGAACTTTATATATTAAGTAGTAAGATTTTAATGAGAGGCAAAGGTGGAAAAAACGCCACATGAGATTATGTGACGCTTAACGTAAGATTAACAAGCAGTTGTGTGTTTACTAATATAAGTCTATTATTGAGTTGTGCTATTGTTAAATACAGTTCATGAGCAAGGTAGATTTAGATATGAAAAGGAGTTCAACTTATCTCTAGAATAATTAAGCTTAAATTACTTGACTACGTACTGTTAATATCTTATATATACTCCGTAACCGATACTTAAACTAATGTTTTTACAGTAACATCCTATAGTAAAAAGACATGAATTCCGGCTCAGTTTTTAGAGGAAATGGCTAAAATCTAACACATCATTTTCATGCTAACATAGATATCATCAAGCCTTAAATATGCTTTTCGACAAACACATTCTTACAGAAAATATATAAAAACTAAAAAGGGTGAAAGAATGAAGCTAAATAGCCATCATAAGTAGTTTTAGCAACAAAATAACATCTGAACATACATGTTGTGAAACATAAATATGAAAACCACTTTGACATTATCAGAGTATTTGGTGGTAAAAATTTAATACGAGCTAAATGTTCTGATAATAACGTGACTCGCAAAAAACATTTACTGATTAAGTTAGTAAAAATGTACTAAAACATGAGTACATTTTGATTGTGTGTCTAGGATATTATAATGTAAAGCATCTAGATTATCAATGTTTACAAGATAACACCATTCTAAATACAACCTCCCTATGTTAAACACTTCTTATTTTGGAAGCTTTTACAACATTCAAAGCTAACGACACATATATCCTACCAAACACATATAAAAACAAACACATTACACGTACAAGACCCGCACAAGACCCTTTGACCCATTTGTATATAAACGTATGCCAATATCATTGAAAACATGATACTATTCTACATTGAAATATAACACATACTCGATATGGTTAATGTAAGTAGTGTTGTTCTTGTAGTTACAACATTGGTTATGCTCTCAACAAACGCTAGCGCAAGTAGAAGTTTAGATAAGAGCGATATCATTCCAGTTGTTGGTCCAAGTCAAGCACCAGATTCAAGTATACATTTTCCTGGTATCAAAAGGATGCCGTGGCATCATAAATCCGATAAGTCAAAAGATGTTGCCGATGTTATACTCGGAGGATATGTAATGGCTTGTGTCGTTGCCGTTCTTTTGTACATTCGAGTCACAAGACGAACAAGTGATGCTCATTCTTAGTATTGTTTTTGTTTTTTCTATGTAATGCGGTTAGTTTATGATATAAACTTGACAATCTATCTAAACATTTGTAATCACAAACGAATAGAAGTAAAATGATATTCGCACTGATTCAAACCGCAAGGTATTTTTATCGGGAGGTCATGGCTAGCTCCTAGTGAAATTTCAACTATCATCATTCAACTTTCATAAAACTGAGAATCTAGCAAAGCAAGCGACATTATGTTTTTTTCACGAGCCTTTTTGTAGACAAAGACAATATATGCAATGGAAAATGTGGATTTGAGCATGTGCAACGTGCTCAACTGCTGATATTTGGGTCATGTATATTTTTAACCCCTAATGTTTAATGATATTTATATTTTTTCCTTGAACAACAATACTTTAATTCCTTTATAAGTCAGAAAAACAATAAAAACTGACAGTTTCGGTGCTTGTTTAAAGGGAGGTGATTTGTACACTATTTTTTTTCTCCATCTACCACTAAATCATGCATAGCAGTGTTGTACTGTATGCATCACTGGTGTAATTTAGTGGTGGATGGCAAAAAAAATTGGTGTACAAATCATCTCCCTTGTTTAAAACGAGTCTTCTGTTTTATTTAATATCATCATTTATTTTTATGCTTTAAGCCTTAATTATTAATTAACACAAATTTTCTTAAACTTTTCACAAATCTTACTTCAAAATCCAAAATCAACCAAACACCCATCAAATGCACGCGAAGATACGCAAAGCAAAACAAACATGCAATTCTTTAGTGGTTGTACATTGTTTGTCCCACATTGCTCGTGAATAAGGAAGAACTTGAGTTTATAATGTACTAAAACTGGCATAGACTTGTGAGTGTGTATAGGTATCATGTATGAGTGTTAAGAACTTATACATACATGTGTTACTTATGCTTACTTTTTTATTTCAAACGGTGTGTTTTGCGAGTCAATTTTAAAATGATATAACAGAAACTAAATGACCAAATCTTTGTAATTCAAGCTTTTAACCAAATTCTAAGTGACGTTTTTTTTTAATTAATTTAAAATGGTGTGTTTCGCAAGTTAATTTCAAAATATAATTGATATAACAGTAAATAAATAACCAAATCTTTGTAATTCAAGCTTTCAACTTAATTAAGGATAGCCTAGTGGCAAAAGGGCTTGTGTCTATCATTTTAAAATGTATGGGTCTCAAGTTCAAATAATTCTTGCTAGGTGCAAATAACTTTGAAGTGGTCACGCCAACCTCCTGAAAAAAGAGGGTTTTACCTGGTTTGAGTCTGTGTGGCGGTGTGTTCAAACCCCGTGGATTAGTCGGCCAAAATGTCAGAAACTATAGTTACCAACCAAATAATAATAATAATAATAATAATAATAATAATAATAATAATAATAATAATAATAATAATAATAATAATAATAATAATAATAATAATAATAATAATAATAATAATAATAAATATAAAAATAATAATAATAAAAAAGCTTTCAAGTTAATTTTAAATTGTGCGTTTTGCAGAAAGACGAAGACAGGAGTGGGGCAGACCGCCCCCTAGTGAAAAAATTGTAGTAATTTATTATTTAAAATATCTGACTATTTTTTCACGAGCTTTTTGTTATTAAGAAAAATTATACGATGGAAGATGTGAAATCCTTCTTAAATTTCGGCATTTCAGCTCGAAATTCACAATACGTACATATGATCAGTTGCAAACATCAACGATCACTTGCAACACCATGAAGTGAAATGATCTTATGGTTAAACAACCCTGACGCAACAACACAACCTTCCTAAAACAATTGAGTGTTTTAACCGGTTTGTGTCTGTGTAACGGTAATTCAAACCCCCTAAAGTAAACTAAACGGCCAAAAGTTTCCGAAATCAAAACTGTTTCTTTTTTTTCTTCTAATATTAAATTTCTTTAGTTTTATGTATCTCAAACATGAAAATATCGTTAGATTGACTTACGACTTGGGCCGTAGCAAGTACCATAAAGTAAGTTGCAGCTTGGTTTCTATTTTATATATGACCCAAACTATTGGGCCTCATATTGGGTTTGAAATAGAAGAAATATGAAGTAAAGAAAAAGAGAATAGACCCAAAGGTGTGCTAGTTTTTCAGAAGTTGATTAACAAGCAAACAATATTATTTAATTATGAGCATGTCCATTTAATGCTTTAGATAAATATAACACACATAAATTTTGATATCTTAGTTAGATAAAGTGAGATGTCTGAACTCTGAACCTACCATTCATCATATCAAATCATAAAAACATTAATCTTTATTTTCTGTAACTAATTGTATTACCCATGTATTAGAAAATGTTACATAAAATAGATGTACATATCTTTCTAGAACTTAACATTAATAATTCAAAAAAATATACAAAACTGTATTTTTTGTTGACAAATTACTTAATCTTCTTTGTTTTATTATTGTACTAAGTTGACAAGTTTTCCCTATAATTTCTTAGGTACGAGTAACTACAAGATTAGGTTAATGGTCTCCCATATATACGACTATCCCTAATAACTCCATGCAAATAAAAACTACTCTTTATAAAATACAAGAAAAATATCTGCCTTTAGGGTCATCTAACAATAATATTAGTTAACTCTTATTAACTTATATAATTAACTTTTATATATCAAGCACACGTATATACATACCACATATGTGTGTTTTTTTAAGTGTTTGTTAAAAAAGCATCCTGATAATCTGGCAATATTATAGTTTGTCTTTATGTACTATATATTATTTGTAGGGTCGTTTGAACCTCTCTAAGATGATGATTTTGGCATGAGGTTTCTTGGAGGTTTGCAATATTGACTCCTGTTATATTAGGATAATGATATTACATTATAGTTTTCTTAGAGTCAAAAAATATATACATACTTAATTCACATTATTCTGTCTTATATACTGAATATAAGGCTAAAAGGGCTCACAACATTATAAAAATTATTTGTAGATACAATCACGTTATCCATTTGTTAATATTATATGGCAAGTTAATTACTTGTTCATACCAACTACAAGTCTACAACGCCTTTAATTTTCTTGAACATTTGTTATGATCATTGCATGTCACACATATTTGTGTAATCCTAAACTTTAAAGAGTCATGATGTGTGTGGGTGCATGATACTCGTAATTGCTCATAATAGTTGTTAGATATCTTCTCATTATTGAAACAAATCGATCTATCAGCAAATAGTGCAAGTACATACTACATAACAACGACAATATAATGGTCCATCAAAGTTGATAAGCATGTTTCAATAAGTCACAAAACACCTTGACAAATTCATGTCTAACGCTACAAAAACGAAATAGTAGGGTGTTTCATTTATCATGAGAAAAGGAAAGTAAATATAAGAGCATTGGGTGTCGCTTGGTACCCCTTGCCAAATATTTGGCTTGCGCCAAACGAAGATTTTTTTTTTTTTTTTTTTTTTAAATAGGTTTTGTGGGTTTTGTTTATTTATAAAGTGTGTGTTTAATGATGAAGACGATGGGTGTGTGTTTATTGGTTTTTTTTAAACCCGTTAGATTGTTGTACTTTAAGTTTTAGCCTATTTATAATTTTGATAGTTTTTAAATGTTTGTAGTAATTCTTTGTAAAGTTATTAGAAAGTTATAAAATGTTATATTTTTATATTTTTAATTTAGTAAATGAAAAATTAGTTTGTTTGAAAAAAATAAAAGTTTAGCTAGAGTCACTGCACTTTATGTTCTAAATATGAAGATCACGTAAATAAAAGTATATATGGTGTAACTTTCAGTAGTTTATTATGAAACCTATGAATCCAAAGAGAACAAGTTTAAGATTTACACTACGCTTTGAAAACCTTGTACATGACAAGTTGACAATTGCTATCAATACAATGGAGACCAAAGACAAGAAAATAAAAAGTTGGTCCAACCCATCTCTCAACTCCATCATACCTTCTTGAAACCTAAAGCAAACTACGCCTCATGTATATCCATCCTTAAATTACCTTTAAAACATTATTATATCTTCTTACTTAAAATTCAGTCAAATCATTTACAAACCGTGGAACGGTATAGTCGGTTTTAATTTATATCTCTTTTCGTACGTTTTACCGGCGATTGCCCTATGCAGTTAGCATTTTGTTAGGTTTCGTTTTTGATTGTGGTATTTTGTTAGTTGTTACCCCATGGACCGTTGTAGACTTAACGTGGTTTTGTTTTGTTCCTTTCTTTTTGAACGACAATTTACTTAAGAAAAACTAGCAAGAAGCTAGTGATTAAAAAAAAAAAAAAAAGATTAGACCATGTTTGTACAAGCTTAGACTGGGTCATTAATCCACTCAATCCAATTTGCTTTGAAATTTTGTCGTGGTTTTTTGAGTCAACTGAAATTCTGTTTAGTGTCGTTGTAGGTTGTGATGGTTTCTTGGGTCAGTTATCGTCTAGTGTTGTTGTGTTATCATTGGAATCGCTAGCATTTTGCTATCTATATTTTCAAACTGAACTTACCAAACGATCTACAAATTCGCCGATTTGATCAACCAAAGAATTTAGTGACCAAAAGTATGTGATACAATCTCCTACCTAGCTAGCGGCTTTTGATAGTGTTTTGTTCAACACAAAGCAATTCGACCATTACTAGTCACAAGCTTCCATCATATATGATGTAGTGTTGATGTCATTCTATTTTTCTGTTAATATGTATGGATAGTAATAGTATAGTAGTATGTGGGGTGAGCTAAAGGCCGGTGCGATAATTGAGGATCATATCTCAGCTAAGAAACTATAAAGACAAGATATATCCTTTTCAAAGGCACGTCTAATGCTATTTTCGCTATCTTTTAATCATAGGACCACAAACTAGAGGTCCAAATTAATGTCCCTAAGTGATTTGTGAAGAAATAAATGGTTCTAGAAATCACATAAATTAAAAGACTTTCAAGGACTAGCTAGATTCGTCTGTTTTGTGTGTGGTGAGTTTACATTTTTTGTGTTAATTAAACATTGTTTAGTAATTTACATAATTATCAAATGTGGGGTATGATGATGACTCAAGGAGAATTTAATCGACAAAAGTCAATCTTCTGTGGCAACCCTACCAAGAGAAAACTTTAACTTTTAGTAGTAAGTATATATTTTCCAAGTCCACGAAATCAATGATTAATGATTTGTCATTCTATAGAATGTAGAAAAATGTGTCCTAGTAGTAGTGGATCCGTTTCACAACTTCAATATGAACTGCAAGTCAACTTCTAAAATAGTATTTGAGTTTTTGTTTAGGCATCTAAGAATGTAACTAATCTTACCTAAAATAAGTTGAAAGTTTATATAATATGTTACTAAGATGAAGTCAAGATGTGCATACAATAGAAACCTAATCCGCATATACAAACTGACATATTGTTATAGTAACCCTAATTCTAATGGTATTGTTGACTTCTAGGGTTACTGACTTGATAAAATATTGTAACCCTTTTCATGTACCGTATCACCTCAAAAGGTGTAAATTGGTGGGAATACCCTGATCCCATGCACAAATGCAAGTTTTGAGCTACTAAAAGTTTTTTTTTTTTCGACTCGATATTGCGAGCCAACTTAATCCAAGGCGACAACCCTTATGTATAGCACAGAGTCGGCGCAAACGAGCCTTTGTAGCCACACGGGAATTAATCTTTTCCTCGTTGGATTCAAACCTTTAACCTCTACTTTAGAAGGCTGGTATTATTACCGTTAAGTCACCCCTTGTGGTTAGCTACTAATAGTTTTTGTTACAATCAGAGTACCTATGTGTTAAATGGCTAGTTCTAATTTCTATCATGTTAATTTTCGTCGTAGAAAATCCTTTTTTATTTAACACTAGCCAATATACATGTTTCGTGGCGTAATAATTGGTTTCATTGTCTTCTAAACTCAGATATTCTAATTTAGTTCATGCTTTTGTTAAATATTCCGTAAGTGAGAGGCTGTGGGGTTGAGAGGTTAGGGTTCAATAGGTTTCACATTATGACTCAAAATAGAAAAACATAAGAAAGAAATCAATTAAATGATCTTAAATAATATTAAAATACCCAAATATGGAAAAGTAAGGATAAGGGCGGAAAGAAAAAGTGTCAATGATTATTTGTTATAATCATCCCTCCCTAACCATGCTATGTACACTTTTATAATCTCAATATTTGATAAGGAAAAGAATTTAGTTTTGTATATTAACATAGAATAATATTACTACTAAAACATTGTCTCAAACAACTAACCAATTCGTGTCGGGTTAGTAGCTTAGCGGGTCAGAAAACCAGAATATCTGCATGAAATGATGAAATGTTTAAGTAATCATTTAAGCTTTATCAATTTAAATCTGTTATTAATTAGTATATAATGTATAGTTCAAAAAAAAAGTATTTAATGTAAATACGTTATTTAAACTGTTTATCTAAATTGTTAGGCGAGTGAAATGTGTTACAAGGGTTAAGCAGGTTAAATTGATTGGCAGGGTGACCTAGCAACTCATCCTTAACATGTACATGCCTACAGTCTGTTTAATAAATGGATTAAGTGAGTAAACCTGAACCATGACTCAAAACCGTTTTAACAGACACACTAGCCCGTTTATTTTCGTCCGAGTCACACATCATTCTTAGCGTAGTTAACTCTCGTATGAGACAATCTTTCAACCAATACCAATAACATAAGGATTCTAAACATGCTTCTTCATAAAGAATCACTTAACTGAAAGAATGTAAATGTAAATTATCATAGAAATTATTTGTTTTCATGGATAATCATTTATAAATGTATTTAACTAGTCACATTTTTCAGTTATGTACATGTAACGAATAAAAAGATTTGCAAGTTCAGTTAACAAACTTTCAAATTTTGTCACCTTGGTGTAATGTTTTACCTGCTCAGCAAATCATTCTAGGTGTGACAAGTTACCATCCACGTCAACATTTTCTTTTTCTAAAGTTTCCACATTTCTTTTTTGGGTAAAGGGTTGTAATACCCGGTAAATTGATTACTCCAAAAAAACGTTAAGTACAAAGGATGCGGGTGAGATCCACGTCACTCTCGGTATCCTCATTAACATGCACATTATACTTTCCAAGCCGTATAGCGTCTGTATAGCCCTACATCTCCAACCTATAGGTACCAGTGCCAATCTCCCCCCTTCGAAAGGTTACTACTTGTTTATGTACTCTATGAAGCATGTCATAACTCGTGGTTTCTACCTGACTATAATTAATGTTAATGTTGTGAATTTTTTTTATTGGAGTCCTATATCGCCATCATATTCCTCAACATCTCTATCGTACTCTCCTTCAAGCCCTACATACAGTCCAAGAAGGTATATGTATATCCATAACTCCGTATATATTGAGTTTGATTTGGGGTTTCGATCTAGCATGATTTGGGGTTTTGGTTGAGCTTTGATTTGGGGTGTTAATTTTGATTTTGATTTCTTGTTTTAATTTAGATTTGATTTTGATTTTGTTTAAGAATATGAAGGATGAAGAAAAGGTTGTTAAGGATATGAGGGGAAGAAGAATCGAGCCTGATTTAATCACTTATGTGACTATTATTAAAGGTATGTGACATAATCGAGTAGATGATGGGTTGGAGTTGTTAGAACAAATGAAAGGGAAAAATTTTGATCCAAAAGTGAATCTTGGTTTATGTTAGCGTCGATTAAGAGATGATGATAATGATGAGAAAATATTTGAAAGTCAGAGAGATGTATTAAAGGTGGTGAATGATTATGTCAAGAGTCTCGACTGGCTCGTTAAGNCTTCCATTGTTCCAGTAAGCTCCTCCACTACCACCTTTAAAACCGTTAAAAACCATAAAATTAGAAGTTTCTTTGATGTCATCAAGGAATTCTTTATCATAACTATTCGAGATAAGTAGATCACTAACTTTAGAAAATGGATTGCCTACCTTTTTTTCTCGAGGAGACGCATTGGACGAACTTGAGATGCTTGCATAGTTTTCCACATTAGCCTTTTGAATAGGAAGCGGCTTTCCATCATCACCCAGAAATACAAGGTTCCCAATTGACTTTCAACAATAGGTGACGAAATTTAAAAATTTGTTACTTGAAATTGCAAAAAAAAAATAATAATAATCGCTACACAAAACTTAAAAAAATGACAAGTTAGATAAATTTATAAATGATTATCCCTTCTTTTTATTACGGAGTATTATTATTACTAAAGTGTCAACAACATGTTATTATAATCACTATGTGATCGTACATAATGACCATAGTGACACGTTATTAGAAACTTACTAATCATGATGAATTAAAATAATTGTGTTGCAACAAGAATCCATTATGTGACATTTGTTCATATAAACAAATATAACGCATGCACTTTACGTAATCCCGAATGAACCATAACAAAGTATGCTAGTTTCACATTGTTTAATGTGAAAAATGCTCTTCTGATTCAACACATTTCCATTTAGGAATCTACTAGTAGTAATTTATTAGAAAAGGATCGGATGGTGTGAAACAAGAACATATGGGCGGCCATTCGTGGAGCAACCAATGAGTATTGTATTGACATCTAAAAGATTGTGTAAATTAGAAATAATTTTTTTGGACCCTCTCTCAGTCTCCCACTCACAATTGTTTCCTCATCTTTCTTTTTCAAACGCTTGGGGTTCAATATATACATGTAGTAGGTGGTAGAGAACGAAATAGTGGTAGCAACTTAACGACGTAAAAGATGGAGTGGGGTTTTGTTTTTGGTGCAAGTGGTTTGTTTGGTCATGGTGAATTGCATTCTTGGCTACAATTGGTTTTGGAGATTAGGGTGAGGGCCGGAAACCCGGGACTAGTGAGGATGATGATGCATGATGGCATTTAAAACATGTCTATTTCCTAAGACTACGCGGCCTAGTCGTGAATTGTCACAAAGTGACTACAAGGTCATGCGCGATCCCCATGTCCCAACCACATACTCACGCACGAGGGAAAGGAAAGAAGGAAAGAAAATGTGACCGGGTCACCTAGTTATTTCGGAAAAAAGTGGGGCCCCTTGTTAATTTAGACCATCGAGTTTTTTTTTTAAACATAATATAAAAATAAATAAATAATCCCCAAGCAATTCAACCATTACTAGTCAGTAGTCACAAGCTTCCATCATATATGATGCAGTGATGATGTCATTCTATTTTTCTCTTAATATGTATGGATAGTAATAGTATAGTAGTATGTGGGGTGAGCTAAAGGCCGGTGCGATAATTGAGGATCATATCTCAGCTAAGAAACTATAAAGACAAGATATATCCTTTTCAAAGGCACGTCTAATGCTATTTTCGCTATCTTTTAATCATAGGACCACAAACTAGAGGTCCAAATTAATGTCCCTAAGTGATTTGTGAAGAAATAAATGGTTCTAGAAATCACATAAATTAAAAGATTTTCAAGGACTAGCTAGATTCGTCTGTTTTGTGTGTGGTGAGTTTACATTTTTTGTGTTAATTAAACATTGTTTAGTAATTTACATAATTATCAAATGTGGGGTATGATGATGACTCAAGGAGACTTTAGTCGACAAAAGTCAATCTTCTGTGGCAACCCTACCAAGAGAAAACTTTAACTTTTAGTAGTAAGTATATATTTTCCAAGTCCACGAAATCAATGATTAATGATTTGTCATTCTATAGAATGTAGAAAAATGTGTCCTAGTAGTAGTGGATCCGTTTCACAACTTCAATATGAACTGCAAGTCAACTTCTAAAATAGTATTTGAGTTTTTGTTTAGGCATCTAAGAATGTAACTAATCTTACCTAAAATAAGTTGAAAGTTTATATAATATGTTACTAAGAGGAAGTCAAGATGTGCATACAATAGAAACCTAATCCGCATATATATACAAACTGACATATTGTTATAGTAACCCTAATTCTAATGGTATTGTTGATTTCTAGGGTTACTAACTTAATAAAATAGGGTAACCCTTTTCATGTACTGTACCACTTCAAAAGGTGTAAATCGGTGGGAACACCCTAATCTCATGCCCAAATGCAGATTTTGAGCTACTAATAGTTTTTTTTTTTTTACTTGATATTGGGAGCCGACTAATCCCAGGGTGACAACCCTTATGTATAGCCCAGAGTTGGCGTAGATGAACCTTTGTAGCCACACGGGGATTAATTTTCTCTTCGTTGAATTCAAACCCTTGACCTCTACTTTGAAAGACTGATATTATTACCGTTAAGTCACCCTTTGTGGTTAGCTAATAATAGTTTTTGTTACAATCAAAGTACCTATGTGTTAAATGGCTAGTTCTAATTTCTATCATGTTAATTTTCGTCGTACAAAATCCTCTTTTGTTTAACACTAGCCAATATACATGTTTTATGGCGTAATAATTGGTTTCTTTGTCTTCTAAACTCAGATATTCTAATTTAGTTCATGCTTTTGTTAAATATTCTGTAAGTGAGAGGTTGTGGGGTTGAGAGGTTAGGGTTCAATAGGTTTCACATTATGACTCAAAATAGAAAAACATAAGAAAGAAATCAATTATATGATCTTAAATAATATTAAAATACCCAAATATGGAAAAGTAAGGATAAGGGCGGAAAGAAAAAGTGTCAATGATTATTTGTTATAATCATCCCTCCCTAACCATGCTATGTACACTTTTATAATCTCAATATTTGATAAGGAAAAGAATTTAGTTTTGTATATTAACATAGAATAATATTATTACTAGAACATTGTCTCAAACAACTAACCAATTCGTGTCGGGTTAGTAGCTTAGCGGGTCAGAAAACCAGAATATCTGCATGAAATGATGAAATGTTTAAGTAATCATTTAAGCTTTATCAATTAAAATCTGTTATTAATTAGTATATAATGTAAATACGTTATTTAAACTGTTTATCTAAATTGTTAGGCGAGTGAAATGTGTTACAAGGGTTAAGCAGGTTAAATTGATTGGCAGGGTGACCTAGCAACTCATCCTTAACATGAACATGCCTACAGTCTGTTTAATAAATGGATTAAGTGAGTAAACCTGAACCATGACTCAAAACTGTTTTAACAGACACACTAGCAAGTTTATTTTCGTCCGAGTCACACATCATTCTTAGCGTAGTTAACTCTCGTATGAGACAATCTTTCAACCAATACCAATAACATAAGAATTCTATACATGCTTCTTCATAAAGAATTACTTAACTGATAGAATGTAAATGTAAATTATCATAGAAATTATTTGTTTTCATGGATAATCATTTATAAATGTATTTAACTAGTCACATTTTTCAGTTATGTACATGTAACGAATAAAAAGATTTGCAAGTTCAGTTAACAAACTTTCAAATTTTGTCACTTTGGTGTAATCTTTTACCAGCTCAGCAAATCATTCTAGGTGTGACAAGTTACCATCCACGTCAACATTTTTTTTCTTCTAATGTTTCCACCTTTCTTTTTTGGGTAAAGGGTTGTAATACCTGGTAAATTGATTACTCCAAAAACGTTAAGTACAAAGGATGCGGGTGAGATCCGCGTCACTCTCGGTATCCTCGTTAACATGCACATTAAACTTTCCAAGACCGTATAGCATCTGTATAGCCCTACATCTCCCACCTACATGTACCAGTGCCAATCTTCCTTTTCTGAAGGTTAGTGCTTGTTTATGTACTCTATGAATCATGTCATAACTTGTGGTTTCTACCTGACTATAATTAATGTTAATGTTTTTTTGGGTAAAAGGTTTCTCCGGCAAATGTATTACTCCAAAAAATGTTTAAGTACAAAGGATATGGGTGGAGTCTCATATCTCAGCCCGTTACATAGGCGGTAAAGTTTACATAACAAGACACTTCCTATCCTTTAAACAAGTAAACAAACCACTACTCAATGTTAATGTTGTGAATTTTTTTTATTGGAGTCCTATATCGCCATCATATTCCTCAACATCTCTATCGTACTCTCCTTCAAGCCCTACATACAGTCCAAGAAGGTATATCCATAACTCCGTATATATTGAGTTTGATTTGGGGTTTCGATCTAGCATTTTGATTTGGGGTTTTGGTTGAGCTTCGATTTGGGGTGTTAATTTTGATTTTGATTTCTTGTGTTTTAATTTAGATTAGATTTTGATTTTGTTTAAGAATATGAAGGATGAAGAAAAGGTTGTTAAAGAGATGAGGGGAAGAAGAATCGAGCCTGATTTAATTACTTATGTGAATATGATTAAAGGTATGTGACATACTCGAGTAGATGATGGGTTGGAGTTGTTAGAACAAATGAAAGGGAAAAATTTTGATCCAAAAGTGAATCTTGGTTTGTGTTAGCGTCGATCAAGAGATGATGATAATGATGAGAAAATGTTTGAAAGTCAGAGAGATGTATTAAAGGTGGTGAATGATTATGTCAAGAGTCTCGACTGGCTGGTTAAGTATGATTTTGCTCGTATAATGAGGTAATCAACAACCTATTAATATGTCTAGTTGTAGGCATACTGGAAATGGACAGTGAAATTAAGGTGGTGATGGTTGTGCGGGTGATGGAATGATGGAAATGGAGAGCTGGAGGAAGAAGAAAATTGGTGTTTGGCAATGAGAATAGTGATCATGATGATGTGATGGTCTAAAAATAACACGGCAACATAACAAATGAGAAAAGTATGTAAAATCCAAGTTAAAACCGTGCACCCTTCTGAGCGGGTAAAATATTACACCAAAATGAAGAATTTGTTTTGGGTAAAAGGTTACCCTTGTAAAGTATTACTACTCCTAAAAAAAAAAAAAAAAAAAAAAAAAAAAAAAAAGTACAACATTGGGGTGAATCCACACCTCAGCCCAAAAAAGGCAAACCAAAAGTGCCTACAATGCTTAAAACCTAACAAAGCATAAGAAATGAAATGTCATACTTATTCTTATGCAAAACAAAATAAAAACAACCTATTTAATCTGGCCACTGAGACTAACGTCATAAGCATTAACAAACTTCAATTGAGTATCGGTCAGACCACAATCATTAAACTCATCATCATCATAAGGGTTTTGGTCATGGGTATCTTCTTTTCATTGTTCCAGTAAGCTCCTCCACTACCACCTTTATAACCATTAAAGGCCATAAAATTAGAAGTTTCTTTGATGTCATCAAGGAATTCTTTATCATAACTATTCGAGATAAGTAGATCACTAATTTTAGAAAATGGATTGCCTACCTTTTTTCATTCTTTAACCATGTTAGAAGTGCTCTTCGAAATACAAGAAGGAGACGCATTGGACGAACTTGGGATGCTTGCATAGTTTTCCACATTAGCCTTTTAAATAGGAAGCGGCTTCCCATCGTCACCCAGAAATACAAGTTTCCCAATTGACTTTCAACAATAGGTGACGAAATTTAAAAATTTGTTACTTGAGCTTGCAAAAAAAAAATATATATATATTCGCTACACAAAATTGAAAAAAGTTAGATAAATTTATAAATGATTATCCCTTCTTTTTATTACGGAGTATTATTATTACTAAAGTGTCAACAACATGTTATTATAATCACTATGTGATCGTACATAATGACCATAGTGACACGTTATTAGAAACTTACTAATCATGATGAATTAAAATAATTGTGTTGCAACAAGAATCCATTATGTGACATTTGTTCATATAAACAAATATAACACATGCACTTTACGTAATCCCGAATGAACCATAACAAGTATGCTAGTTTCACATTGTTTAATGTGAAAAATGCTCTTCTGATTCAACACATTTCCATTTAGGAATCTACTAGTAATTTATTAGAAAAGGATCGGATGGTGTGAAACAATAACATATGGGCGGCCATTCGTGGAGCAACCAATGAGTATTGTATTGACATCTAAAAAGATTGTGTAAATTAGAAATATTTTTTTTGGACCCTCTCTCAGTCTCCCACTCACAATTGTTTCCTCATCTTTCTTTTTCAAACGCTTGGGGTTCAATATATACATGTAGTAGGTGGTCGAGAACGAAATAGTGGTAGCAACTTAACGACGTAAAAGATGGAGTGGGGTTTTGTTTTTGGTGCAAGTGGTTTGTTTGGTCGTGGTGAATTGCATTCTTGGCTACAATTGGTTTTGGAGATTAGGGTGAGGGCCGGAAACCCGGGACTAGTGAGGATGATGATGCATGATGGCATTTAAAACATGTCTATTTTCTAAGACTACGCGGCCTAGTCGTGAATTGTCACAAAGTGACTACCAGGTCATGCGCGATCCCCATGTCCCAACCACATACTCACGCACGAGGGAAAGGAAAGAAGGAAAGAAAATGTGACCGGGTCACCTAGTTATTTCGAAAAAAAGTGGGGCCCCTTGTTAATTTAGACCATCGAGTTTTTTTTAAAACAAAATATAAAAATAAATAAATAATCCCCGTTACCTCATTTTTTACTTATAAATACCCATTAACTTCACAATTTTTTAAACACAAGTTCATCATTTTATAGTCTCATTCAAAAAACACCCCCTATATTCATCAACTATAACAATATTCAATATTTTATACTTTTTTAACTTCATTATAAATACCATTTTAAAACATTTATTCTTCAAAAAAATCCAACAAAATCACAATTTAACTACACTTTCACATACATTTACATCCACTCTTTCATATTTCATAATCTTTTTTTTTCCAAAAATCATGGCTTGTAATCTTCCACACACTGTCGAAGAAATCAAGCTAGGCGTTGGAAAACTAATTGAGGGCAATACTATTCGTAAGGAACAGATTATCGACTTAGCTGAGGAGTTTTCGAAAGCATCCAGAGCAAAAGATGATTTGATAAAACAATACGAGAAATGCTTTGACATTCTGCCCGAAAAATTTGTTGCGGTTAAAGGTTTTTAGAAGAGGAAAGTTGAAAATTTTCGAGAGTCGTAATGAATTGTATCGATTGCCAGCAGAATGCAAGATAACATCAGTCACTAGGGATGGCAACGGGTCGGTTTTGGTCGGTTTTAGTGAACCGTACCCGTACCCGTTTATGAAATCCTACCAAACCCGGCCAAAAACCCGATTGGGTACCCGTTTATAAAATCCATCGGTTTTTTGGTTTTCCCCGCGGGTTTTGGTTATCCCCAATTGAATATTATATGACAAAATGGCGTTATTAATATTAAGTCCACACTAAAATCACCGGAAAAAAAAAAAATGGAAAAACACCATTAATTATTCGTTTTTTAAAGTTAAAAAAAAATGGAATATTGTATCAAACGATTTAACCCATTTTGTATAAATTCATGTACAGAATAAATATGTTAATAATAGAGATACGTATATAAAAAAATATAATGGTAGAAATTATATATAATGTTATATATTTCTAGTTAATTATAATATCAATAAACGGTATAGATTCGGGTTAAACGGATACGTACGGGGTACGGGTAATTCGGCGGGTATTAACCGAAACCCGTACCCGAACCCGTACCAGGCTAAAAAATTATATCAATACCCAAACCGCATCGAAACCCGCCAAACCCGCCCCCGAACCCGCCAAACCGGTATCGGGTTTTCGGTTTTCCCCGTCGGTTTTCGGTGCTTTGCCATCCCTATAAGTCACAAAGTCCGTTGGATGCATAAAGAAAACAAGATAGAATATTTGTAATGGTTTTTAGTGCGTATTTTATTCTCCGTATCGTAGTTTGTATTTTTATTCAATGAGACATTTCGATTTAAAAAAAGTCACGTGGTTTTTTTTTGAATATTTGTATGAAGGCCAAATGAAATGACGGAGGAAATGATCTTTCGTCTGTCATTCCATTCGCTTCTTAATAAATATTCTCCAAAAAAAACCTGTATTGGTTTTTTTTTTTTTTTTTAATCCAAATGTCATCTTTTTTTATTTGTATTGGTAATTTAGTTTTATTGAATAAAAATGTTGTTTTTAATGAAAAAAGTTTTAATTTCGTACACTTTACGCTATTTAACATTCAATAAGATATTATAAATAAAAATGGAGTATAAAAGGTAAGGGAAAGGTGACCATTGGTCTTGTGAAAGGTGAGAAGCATGAAAGAAAGTGGAGAGTATTAGAAAACAGCTGAGTTAACGGGCTGATGATGTAAGCGTCGAGTATGTGAATCCACCACATGGGCCTTTAAGCTAAGAGGATAATATATTAACACCATAGCAAGAGGATATTTAATATTCATATCATATAGTTGGGTCACGGGCATTGTCGACATTAACACGTCTCGGCACAAAAACATAGTTTGGTGTTTATATACGGGTTGGATCAGATATTAACTCAATAGGGTAGAGAGATAATATGTAATCGGATATCACTTATAATGTTTATCATTTCCAAAAGAACAAATATCCAAGCAAATGCTTGGATCACGATATCCTCTTTAGAATAATACGAAGTGTAATCCTCTTATGGTTTAGCACAAAATACAAGAAAATCATATTCGCTACTAAATGTTTAATGTTTTTCTGTGGTTTCTATGCATTAGATGAATTCTTATATAGAGAATGGACATACTACAGTTCAATAGAATTAAGTGAGAATCAATCGGCCTTGTTATATCTTTCTATCATAAAACATACTTCATGATTGCAATGAGTTACATGACCAATTAAACGTGGTCATTAATTGCAGTTCATAATTGTCCCTTAGAATAGGTCAAAGTACGTTAAAGTTAGTTTGAATCTTAGATTCAGTCATGTTATATACTTACTGATAAGGTGGGCACCCTGGGAAGGGCAAATGCCCCCGCAATTATGTCATTCAGAGGATTCACTCAACTGAAGAAATTGAACCATCTAAAATGAAACCACTTCCTGAGATCACATTCAGGTCCACCACAAGAAGGATAAGACAACTAAACCCATCACCTGATGAGATCCTATGAAGTAGATACTTCACTGAACTTCATCACTACCTGAATATCTACTATATCCACTATTATATTTAGGATGATTTCAGTCGACCCTGATAAGTGTACACTCCGTACTTTCAAATACTTACCAGATGTGACATTGAGAAACCCAAATGCACATAAATATTATCCAACAAAAACACGGTTATAAAGCTAATGTTAGAGCACAATTAACGGGCTATTTAAAAAAAAATATGTCTCTCTAGGAAAAAAAAATAAGTGATAGATTATTTAGGGTAAAAGGGTTTTTCACCACTAGAGTAAAATTCATTACACCAAAAAATATTAAAGTACAATAAGTTTATGAGGGGTTCACATTCCCCTATCTCGTTCCCTTCAGACATTTATTAACACATATATAAGAATACATGGCAGGCCATCTATATTAAACTCACAATATTAAACATTACATCAAAACAATGGACTAAAAAAATAAATAAATAACAATCATCGTGAGAACTCANAAATGATTATCCCTTCTTTTTATTACGGAGTATTATTATTACTAAAGTGTCAACAACATGTTATTATAATCACTATGTGATCGTACATAATGACCATAGTGACACGTTATTAGAAACTTACTAATCATGATGAATTAAAATAATTGTGTTGCAACAAGAATCCATTATGTGACATTTGTTCATATAAACAAATATAACGCATGCACTTTACGTAATCCCGAATGAACCATAACAAAGTATGCTAGTTTCACATTGTTTAATGTGAAAAATGCTCTTCTGATTCAACACATTTCCATTTAGGAATCTACTAGTAGTAATTTATTAGAAAAGGATCGGATGGTGTGAAACAAGAACATATGGGCGGCCATTCGTGGAGCAACCAATGAGTATTGTATTGACATCTAAAAGATTGTGTAAATTAGAAATAATTTTTTTGGACCCTCTCTCAGTCTCCCACTCACAATTGTTTCCTCATCTTTCTTTTTCAAACGCTTGGGGTTCAATATATACATGTAGTAGGTGGTAGAGAACGAAATAGTGGTAGCAACTTAACGACGTAAAAGATGGAGTGGGGTTTTGTTTTTGGTGCAAGTGGTTTGTTTGGTCATGGTGAATTGCATTCTTGGCTACAATTGGTTTTGGAGATTAGGGTGAGGGCCGGAAACCCGGGACTAGTGAGGATGATGATGCATGATGGCATTTAAAACATGTCTATTTCCTAAGACTACGCGGCCTAGTCGTGAATTGTCACAAAGTGACTACAAGGTCATGCGCGATCCCCATGTCCCAACCACATACTCACGCACGAGGGAAAGGAAAGAAGGAAAGAAAATGTGACCGGGTCACCTAGTTATTTCGGAAAAAAGTGGGGCCCCTTGTTAATTTAGACCATCGAGTTTTTTTTTTAAACATAATATAAAAATAAATAAATAATCCCCATTACCTCATTTTTTACTTATAAATACCCATTAACTTCACAATTTTTTAAACACAAGTTCATCATTTTATAGTCTCATTCAAAAAACACCCCCTATATTCATCCACTATAACAATATTCAATATTTTATACTTTTTTAACTTCATTATAAATACCATTTTAAAACATTTATTCTTCAAAAAAATCCAACAAAATCACAATTTAACTACACTTTCACATACATTTACATCCACTCTTTCATATTTCATAATCTTTTTTTTTCCAAAAATCATGGCTTGTAATCTTCCACACACTGTCGAAGAAATCAAGCTAGGCGTTGGAAAACTAATTGAGGGCAATACTATTCGTAAGGAACAGATTATCGACTTAGCTGAGGAGTTTTCGAAAGCATCCAGAGCAAAAGATGATTTGATAAAACAATACGAGAAATGCTTTGACATTCTGCCCGAAAAATTTGTTGCGGTTAAAGGTTTTTAGAAGAGGAAAGTTGGAAAATTTTCGAGAGTCATAATGAATTGTATCGATTGCCAGCAGAATGCAAGATAACATCAGTCAGTCAGTCACAAAGTCCGTTGGATGCATAAAGAAAACAAGTAGAATATTTGTAATGGTTTTTAGTTGTCGTATTTTATTCTCCGTATCGTAGTTTGTATTTTTATTTCAATGAGGACATTTCGATTAAAAAAAGTCACGTGGTTTTTTTTGAGGATATTTGTATGAAGCCAAATGAAATGACGGAGGAAATGATCTTCGTCTGTCATTTCATTCGGCTTCTTAATAAATATTCTCCAAAAAAAAACCTGTAGTGTTTTTTTTTTTTTTTTTTAATCCAAAATGTCATCTTTTTTTATTTATGTATTGTAATTTTAGTTTTATTTGAATAAAATGTGTTTTTTTATGAATAAAAGTTTTTAATTTCGTACATTTACGCTTTTAATTTCATAAGTATTTAAATAAAAAAAAAGGGGTATTAAGGTAAGGGAAAGGTGACCATGTCTTGTGAAAGGTGAGAGGCAGTGAAAGGAAGTGAGAGTAGAGAAAAAGCTGAGGTTACGCTGATGTGTAAGGTGAGTATGTGATCACCATGGCCTTTAGCCTAAGGGTAATTATATTAACACCATAGCAAGGGCATATTTATATTCATACATATAGTTGGTCACGGGCATTGTTGACTAACACGTCTCGGCCAAAAACTGTTGGTGGTTTTTATACGGTTGGATCAGTTTACTCAATAGGGTGAAGATAATATGTATTCGGATATCACTTATAATCGTGTTATCACTTTCCAAAAGAAAATATTCAAGTCTAATGCTTGGCATCACGAATATCTCTTTGAGATAATACGAAGTGTAATCCTCTTGGTTTAGGCACAAATCAAGAATCATTTCGCTTCTAAATGTTTTTGTTTTTCTGTGGTTTTCCATGCATTAGTGAATCTCTTATATAGAGATGAATACTCAAGTCAATAGAATTATGAGAGTCAATCGGCCTGTTATTCTCTTCATAAAACTCCTTCATGATTGCAATAATGGTTACATGACCAATTAAACGTGGTCATTAAGTTGCAGTTATAATTGTCCTTGAATAGGTCAAAGTCGTTACAAGTTAGTTTGAATTTAGTTCAGTCATGTTTACTTGCTGATAAGGTTGCTCCCTGGAAGGGCATGCCCCCGCATTATGTCATCAGAGGAGTTCACTCACTGAAGAAATGAACCATCTAATGATACCACTTCCTGACGATAACATTCAGGTCCACACAAAGAAGAATAAGACACTAAACCCATCAACCTGATGAGATCATTCCGAGTGTTACTCACTGAACTCATCAGCTACCTGAATTCTACTATTCCACTATTATATTTAGGATGATTCAGTGACCTGATAAGTGTACACTCCGTACTTTCAGATGTGACATGAAACCCACTAAAAGGGTTTAGGAAATATGTTAGTCATTTTGTATTTACAGAATTCTTTATTGTTGTAAATTTGATGAGACAAAGACGTAAACTGATATTAGACTAGTTTAGATTTTAAAGATTGATTTATTAGTATATAAATCTTAAGCTGATGAATGATGACACGAGTATTTCTCAGCCCAAGCTGATGAAATAAACTCTCAAGCTGAAGAAAAAGAAAAAGAAAAAGGAAAGAAAAGACATGGAGATAGTTTTCAACTCAAGCTAATAACTGAAAAACAACTCTATATATACGTATGCAAAGTGAACTAGAAGACTTGGATTATTCTACAGTGTTTTATGGGTTTTGCTAAACACTGCCCACTGGGCAATGTTTAAGCCACATTAAATAATCTGTTTCTTCCATGTTTAAAGTAATTATGCATTTAATGCACAATAAATGAACATAAAAATTAACTTAAATATATGACATTTTTCATTTAACAAAGTTCAAATTTCCTTTTATATTCATCTTAAGCATTGCCCAGTGGGCATTGTTTAGCAAAACCCATTTTAGCCAGTGATATCGATACTTAAATATTAAGCAAAACGTGTAAAATGTTTGAATCTGCAACCTTGTGTTCATGCGACTTGTTATTGTCTAAAGATTTTTTAAGCATAAACTATAAAGAATCCTTTGTATTTTAAAAATAGTTGAGGACAAACAAAAACAAAAAAGTAACATTAGAACGTATAATTCTATGAAAAACGTTATGCTCACTTAAATTTTATAAAGAGTTTTTCACAAAATTGAGGTGTTTATATGTGATTGGATTAATTAAAAAGAAGAAAGATTACATTGAGACCACCAATAATACACATAGACGTCATTGTATAAAAATGTATTAGTCAAATTGTATATCAAAATGATGTAGCCAACCTTGGAATACCAAATATTTGGTACTTTTGGTAGTTGTACATAGTGGGACAAAGTAATCGGTTATGACATTTGCATTGTAAGGGCTAAATTAGTAATCTCACGCATGGAAGAGCAATAAAACATTCCCCATGCCATAAGACGACAACAACAATAACACAAATAGTGGATGCAAGTAACGAAAAGGAGAAAGGAACCCTTGTGTCTTTTACCCTTTTAGGAGGTCAACTCTTAATAATCAACGTATCATTTCCATATCTTTTCATTTCCTTCATTTGCATAAACTCTTATTAACACAAGTACCACCGTAATTTGACTTTAGAATCAAAGGTACCCTTCCAAAGTGTCCGAAAAAGATCGTAAGATGCATAGTTCCAATATAAACTAAACAATTGCATGATCTTATTTAAAATCACAACTTAAGCATAATGTATACGACGTTGTTCCGTTATGGTAATCAAAAAAATCTATACCACGGAATCGTGAAACAGTCATATTAACATTATGAATTTAGAGAATCTATTAGAAATGGAAAAATAGAAATGGTTGAATAGTGTTGGTCTTTACAAACTTAGTTTGAAACTTATTATGCACAAATAATAATAATAATATGAATGAATGCAATACAATAAATAAAAGAAATATCAAACCATACACGAGGATTTATAGTGGTTTGATCATGAAATTTCTTTTCGCCCTACTCCACTCTCCAAGTTTCTGACTCGAAAGTTACTTCACAAATTCAATAAGCTCCCTTATTGTCGGAAAAAACCGTACAACATCGCTTACACATCACCGATACTAAGCTAGATATCAAGTTCTAACTAGCCCCTTGCAAGCAATCAAACATCTGTTTTTATACATTTTCATTTGCTTTTATACGTTTTTATCTATTTTTCTTACGTTTTTATATTTTTTTTATACGTTCTAATACATTTTTGTACGTTTTAGTACCTTTTTTATATGCTTTTGTAAGTTTTTATATGTACTATATGTTTTGTACGTTTTCTACATTTTATCCGTTATTAACCATTTTTATCCGTTTTCATATGCAACAAAATCTAAGAAAACATATAAAAACGTAAGAAAACGCATAAAAACGTAAAACGGATAAAAACATATGAAAACGTATATAAATAGACGAAAACGTATAAAACGGACGAAAACATATAAAAAACAGACCAAAACGTATAAAACCGTACGAAAATGTATAAAAACGGACAAAAACGTAAACGGAAGAAAACGTACAAAACTGATGAAAACGTATGAAATGGATCACTTCGGTTAATAGATGAAAACGTAAATAAAAATGTAGATAAAACGTATATAAAAACGTGGATAAAAACGTATATAAAAATGCATATAAAAACACGTAGATAAAAATGTAGATAAAAACGTGTATAAAAACGTAATGGGTCAAAACCATAAGGGCGGATCCAGAGAAAAAAAATTAGGGACGGTGGGTGCATTTTTCACTAAACCACAAGGACCATTTATATGATTTACCCAAGGGACGGTTGATGTAATTTTCACAAACCCACAGGGTAAAATGGTCATCACAGCTTTTCACTACCCACAAAATGATAAAAAGGCAATATTAGAGCAGGCTGGGCGAGATGGAGGGCAGCGTCGGGTGTCCTTTGTGACAAGAAAGTCCCCTTAAAGTTAAAGGGAAAATTCTATAAGGTGGCGATTAGACCTGCTATGTTGTACGGGTCTGAGTGTTGGCCCATCACCAAGGCCCAGGCTAACAGGGTTGAAGTAGCGAAGCTGAGAATGCTTAGATGGACTTGTGGTAAAACCCCACGTGACATGATCCCGAACGGTGTCTTCAGAGCAGATTTCGAAGTAGAGAACATTATTTCGAAGATGAGGGAAGGTAGGTTGAGGTGGTTCGGCCATATCAAGAGGAGGCTTCAATCAGTGCCAGTTAGAAGAGTGAAAGCCTTAGTAGTCGATGGCGTGAGAAGAAGGGGTAGACCCAAACTCAGATGGGAGGACAGACTGAAGCTTGACATGAAGGAGCTTCTTTTGTCCGAGGACATGACCTCAGATAGGAAGGCGTGGAGAGATAGAATTAGGATCGGCGGGTAGTCAGGCTAGGTGGTTTTGTGGGTTTAGGTTATTTTGGGTGCTTAGTGGGCTAGGTGTTTTGCCATAGTTTTAGGCCTCGGGCGTTGCTTTTCCTTATTTTGTGTTTCTCCCCTAAGGTTGCCTGCTTTTCTTGCCCCCTGCGTTTTCGGTTTTTTTGTGCCTCTTCTTTGCTTTGCCTCAGCTTTAGGCCCCACACATTGCTTTGCTCTGCTTTGTGTGCTTACTTAGGTTTGTTTGTTTTGCTCTGTTTGCGTGTTTTGCCTGCTTGTTGCTTGTTGTCTTCTGACTTTTGCTATCTCCTTTTCTCTCTCACTCGCACACCTGCACTTGCCGGAGGTCTCGTTGGAAGCAGTCTCCCTACTCCCGGGTTTATCCTGCCCCGGCGGGATTGGGTTTGTTGTTATTGTTGTTGTTAAGGAAAAAAAATTATTTGATACCTATAAAAAGATGAAGTGGCACAAGTATAATACATTTTTCAAATATTAGCCTTTATAAAATGATGCAAGTGTTTAATGTATTATGTATTATAAAACAAATGCAAGTGTTTGATGTATTATGTATTATAAAACAATCTTTGATCACTAAACAAGTTTTAGAAATTCACATTCATATTTTAAGTGATTTTCGTCAAAATGATAACTATGTTTAGAACATGTTTAGTTAAATTTTTACTTACTACACTTTTATATTTATCTTTAGCAAACCATGAAGAAAAATCGTTAAGTAGAAATAACGTTTTTATGCGTTTATTGTATTAACAAGAAATTTATCAACCATTTAAATTACAAACACAAATTAATATTAGGAAACGGAAAGGGTTAATACGTGGATGCTAACACGTCAACGGAAACAATTTTGACCGTAACCAAATCGACATCTGCCAACTTTTTCAAGCTAGCCTTAAGAAGACATTACTACAATATATGGATGTACAATTGTAGTAACTGATCGACATTTTGCCTCCCACTTATTGTACGTGTGACAAGTTCTTTTCACTCTTTACTAAAAGCATCCAAAATCTAAGAGAACAACATATTAAATCAGCTTTTCATGAAAACTAAATTCAACTTTAATAAAGAAAATATGTTTTGATTTTAAAAATATTTACAGTAACATTTATTCCGTTTAATAATTTAATCTTCATCATATTTGAAAGTTGCTACTTTTATTTGGACCATCGGATTTAATAAAGACAAAAAGATGCATTATTCGTAGAAAAAATCATGATGACGTGGCACCCATATCACACCCATCCCTTTGTTTCCAAGCAATAAGAATTTTTCACCCTATATTATTGTATAAAGAATTAGAAAGTTGACAATAAAATAAGTATTATGATCTTGATCACCTATTAAAGTAGGATGCATTCGGATAAAATAATACAACTAAATTCGATTCAAAATTCTCCTACTTTTTAATATTACAGAAACAATACCTGTGCTTATTTAAATGCTAAGGAAGAACATGTGTTAATTACGATTTTCATCACCCATGTCTTTCATCACCCTCGTCCCGAAACTTGATGATCCCATTATCCTTGGCGACTTTAGATCCATAAATCTTTTTGGTGCCAATACAAAAACATTGCCAAAATGCTTGCTAATCGTCTCAATCATGGATTTCTATCGGTTGCTGCGAGGTACAAATGACTTACATAAATGGCCGTCAAATCATTGATTTTGATTTGACGGCCCTTTTTAATAGATGAAATTATTTCTTGGGGCAAAACATACAAGAAAAAACTTATGTTCTTCGAAGTAGATATCGAAAAGGCTTTTGACTCATTTAGTTGGAACTTTTCACTCTCTATCCTTGCCACGTCAGCGCCACGTGGATCACTTAGGTGGTGACACGTAGCAAAGAGGACCCCATCCATGCCACACTGGCACTGTCACGTGGCAAGATGGGCTCCACATGCTGACGTGGCTGGCGGCTGGTCAATCATAGACTGCCACGTGGCGGCGACTGACAGCCTGCCACGTGCGGCGGCGCTGACACATGTCAGTACGAGGTTCAGAGTGGCAGTGGCGGCGGACCAATAGAAGATCGACACGTGGCAGATATGACACATCAGTACGAGGTATCTAGAAGGCGACGCGGTACGAGGTTAAAAGGCGGCTGGCCAATTAGGGCACGCCACGTGTCCCAAATGAGCTGGAATTATTGGAAGGGCCTAGAAGGGGTTGGACTCTCGCTTGTGGCTATAAAAAGAAGCATGATCCGGATACCACAAGGCATACCAACACACACATTTAATTTAGTAGTAGTTTTTTTAGACAGTATTTTTGTAGCTTATTTCTTCTAGCTTATTTCCTTGTAATAGATAGCTTATCTCAAATACTTATTGTAAACATTTTAGCTTATTATGAATGAAGATGAAGATTTATTCTGAAGTCACTTAAGCTTATTTCTTCTTCTAATCCTTTTTTTTCATCGAATAAGTCAAATAAGCTTTACCTTATAGCTTATTTTAGTTACTTAGATTAGCTTATTTTGGATAAGCTCTCTTATAGCTTATTCACTATAAGCTCTTTTCATATCTTGTTATCTAAAATAAGCTCATCAATATAGCTTATTTTTGGATTATTAATATTACTTTTTGATAAGCTTCCTTATAGCTTATTCAAATAAGCACTTTTTATTTACTTATTTTCTTTTCAAATCTAATTTATTATTATTAGATCTAAATAGTTTTTATAGTTTATTTCAAAAAGCTTTTACCTTTAGTAGCTTTTACTCTAATAAGCTATACTATAGCTTATTTTCTTAGATCTAATCCTTATATATACCTAATCCGTGCTTACTTTTCGAAGTGAACAACTTAGTTTTGGGTGGATTTAGATATAATCTTTTAGCTTATTTCTTTTCTTTTAATCATATTAGCTTATTTTTCTTTATATCTTAGTCGATCTAGCTTTTTAGCTTGTATCGTGTAACACCCCCAACTCAAATATGGCAGCTATCGTGCTGGGGGTATTACGAAAATAGAAACCAGGCACATTTATAGTAAACGACCACAACTCGGGACGTTTGAAATGTGACCAAAACATATCATTCGATTTACAAACCGTTTAGAGTACAAGTACTCTTTAGTCAAAGTTGCAGCGGAAAAGTAAATAGAGTTTGCAGCGGAAAAATAAACAAAGTATAGCAGCGGAAATGTATAAGACACAAAAGGTTTTACGAATGACATGCAAAATAGGGTAGTAAAGTAGTTAAGCTGCCGTGACAGAAACGCCCCTCCAGCCTTAGCCACTCCTCCACGCCCAAATTATCATCATGCCAAGCTAAACATTATTACCTGAAAATACATGCTTAAAAAGTCAACACAAAGGTTGAGTGTAATCCATAGGTTTAAATATATATAAAGTTGAGCACAAGGTTTTAATCATAAGATATGAGCAACATATGCTAATATCGGGTAATCAAGATAACAACCAATGTATAGAGGCATCCCTGTGCATATAACATTGTTGATGATGCTAAGCTCATGACACGCAAACGTTAACCACAATCATAATATCAATATAACCGCGGAATTTCATAATATAACAGTGCCCTCAAGGTCGAGCACTTGCCATTTACTCGACAAATCGAATATAGTACACCACAATTTGCCTATCTAGCAAAAGGAGTGGGAGGGTCAATTCCTATAGGCCTATATCCCTATATTCGCGTTCACTCGCAAGTGATTAATGGTTCATGATCTGAGGGTCTTGCATAGGTAAGGCAGAGCTACTTAGCACATCGTCAGAAAAGCATACCAATCAGGAAAGCATACCAAAAGTCTCAGCATTGTAAGATGTCACATGTCCTTGGATACTCGCAGGTAATCCTCCAATGAACTTCTCAAGCAACTTCTCATTATCAGGCACCATGTGAGCACAGAATACCTTCAACTCCTGGAAGCGGCGCACATATGCAGCAAGATCATGGCCCTTCACAGCCAAGTAGTAAAACTCTGTGTCCAACTTCCTCAAATCACCACGAGAACAATACTTCTTAATCATAGCTGTCTTAAAGTCATCCCAAGTGGTGCTGAATGCATTCTCCATCCCTTTCTCTTGGGCATAAGCATTCCACCATGACAAGGCATGCTCCAACAATGTACCCGTCGCGTACTTCACCTTGTTGTTCTCAGTACAATTGCTCCTTTGAGACACCGACTCCAAGGAGAAATCAAAAATAGACTTCTTTTTTGTTTATTAATAGTTTTATTAGTTATTGTTTTATAGCATTTGTGATATAATTATACTTTGGATATTGTCAACTACAGAAAACAACTTTGTAATGATAAATAACCGAGGGATCATATCAGTCGATGTTACTTGACTTATAAAGACAGTATGTCATAAATAAATAACCGAGGGATCATATCAGTCGATGTTACTTGACTTATAAAGACAGTATGTCATAAATAAAACACTTAAAGTGACAAATTAGCTAATTTAAGAACATTTAAATAAGTTAACCATTTCATGTGTGATCCTATCAACATTTTCTTCCCGATCAAAACTTGAATTAATAAAAGTGATATGAAATAATTTGATACAAAAGACTCACATTGTATGCAAGTTTCACTAAAGGTGTACATAATCATGGTTTCTAAGTTGGGTATTGCATATGATGTTCACAAGTCTCATCAACCCATCCCAACAATTCATAAGAACTAGTCACATTTTATATTTGTACTCATGGTAGACAGCGAGTTTTTATAAAAGTTCAAATGATTCTTATCAACTTAAGCAAGTTTTTAATGACAGTTAATACTGATAAAACATATCAAAATCACAATAGATAGTTAGCGAATGATACGGACACCGTTTAGTCTGAAATTCAACACTATCATATCATTTCATTTCAAAAAATCCACTTGCAGATCAAAAGAAGCAAAAAATCTAGTAAGAAAAGCTTTTTATGTATACTTAAAAACAAATACATCTTACAAATTTTACTCTTATGAATAAGAATGTACTAAAGGTTCAAGGATAATGTGCATAGAAGCATCCAACTATTCGACCTATTATAATGATCAAAGTTGAAATGAATAATATATTTTTTAGAATTTACGTGTATGAATAAGAATGTACTAAAGTTGAAATGAATAATAGTATTGAGTGTAAAATCTAAAAGATTTTAAAAAACGGTAATAGATGGTTCCTGGTGGCTATAACATTTTTTCAAGTGCAAAGACTTGATCACTGGATCTCTTGTATAGAGATGTGAAGATGATAGCCACTAGACCCCAACTAGCATCATGTCTTACTTTCACTTTTACTATTATTTAACTATCTTTTTAGTATAACCACTAGATTGGCCGATGCATATCATACTATCTTATAAAGCATTTAAGCCTAGAAGAAATATTTAAAATTCAGCATTACAAGATCTTAAGCTAAAGTACAACTAAACTTTTTACCAGATGTGACATGAAACCCAGAATTGCACTAAATTTCCAACAAAAACAACGTGTAGAAAGCAATGTTGAGACACAATTAACGGCTAATTTAAAAGAAAAATATGTCTCTCTGGAAAATGTGATAGTATTTTGGGTAAAAGGGATTTTTCACCCTGGTAAAATTCATTACACCAAAAAATATTAAAGTACAAAAGGATGAGGGTCACTTCCCCTATCTCAGTCCCTTAGGACATTTATATAACCACTATTTAAGAATGACATGCAGGCCATTCTTATAACTCACATATTAAACTTACATCAAACAATGACTAAAAATAAATAAATACAATACATCGTAACTCAAGTAACCACTTGATTCTTCTTAGTCATCGAAGCGAACCAGAACATGCACCACGAAGAAACCTCCAAAACCAGGTTTCCCCGCCTTCCACGAGAAAATGTGGGTAAATTATCATAAACATTTGTATACTAAAAGGGTTTAGGAAATATGTTAGTCATTTTGTATTTACAGAATTCTTTATTGTTGTAAATTTGATGAGACAAAGACGTAAACTGATATTAGACTAGTTTAGATTTTAAAGATTGATTTATTAGTGTATAAATCTTAAGCTGATGAATGATGACACGAGTATTTCTCAGCCCAAGCTGATGAAATAAACTCTCAAGCTGAAGAAAAAGAAAAAGAAAAAGGAAAGAAAAGACATGGAGATAGTTTTCAACTCAAGCTAATAACTGAAAAACAACTCTATATATACGTATGCAAAGTGAATTAGAAGACTTGGATTATTCTACAATGTTTTATGGGTTTTGCTAAACACTGCCCACTGGGCAATGTTTAAGCCACATTAAATAATCTGTTTCTTCCATGTTTAAAGTAATTATGCATTTAATGCACAATAAATGAACATAAAAATTAACTTAAATATATGACATTTTTCATTTAACAAAGTTCAAATTTCCTTTTATATTCATCTTAAGCATTGCCCAGTGGGCATTGTTTAGCAAAACCCATTTTAGCCAGTGATATCGATACTTAAATATTAAGCAAAACGTGTAAAATGTTTGAATCTGCAACCTTGTGTTCATGCGACTTACTTGTTATTGTCTAAAGATTTTTTAAGCATAAACTCTAAAGAATCCTTTGTATTTTAAAAATAGTCGAGGACAAACAAAAACAAAAAAGTAACATTAGAACGTATAATTCTATGAAAAACGTTATGCTCACTTAAATTTTATAAAGAGTTTTTCACAAAATTGAGGTGTTTATATGTGATTGGATTAATTAAAAAGAAGAAAGATTACATTGAGACCACCAATAATACACATAGACGTCATTGTATAAAAATGTATTAGTCAAATTGTATATCAAAATGATGTAGCCAACCTTGGAATACCAAATATTTGGTACTTTTGGTAGTTGTACATAGTGGGACAAACTAATCGGTTATGACATTTGCATTGTAAGGGCTAAATTAGTAATCTCACGCATGGAAGAGCAATAAAACATTCCCCCATGCCATAAGACGACAACAACAATAACACAAATAGTGGATGCAAGTAACGAAAAGGAGAAAGGAACCCTTGTGTCTTTTACCCTTTTAGGAGGTCAACTCTTAATAATCAACGTACCATTTCCATATCTTTTCATTTCCTTCATTTGCATAAACTCTTATTAACACAAGTACCACCGTAATTTGACTTTAGAATCAAAGGTACTTCCAAAGTGTCCGAAAAAGATCGTAAGAAGCATAGTTCCAAAACTAAACAATTGTATGATCTTATTTAAAATCACAACTTAAGCATAATGTATACGACGTGGTTCCGTTATGGTGATCAAAAAAATCTATACCCCGGAATCGTGAAACAGTCATAGTAACATTATGTATTTAGAGAATCTATTAGAAATGGAAAAATAGAAATGGTTGAATAGTGTTGGTCTTTACGAACTTAGTTTGAAACTTATTATGCACAAATAATAATAATATGAATGAATGCAATACAATAAATAAAAGAAATATCAAACCAAACACGAGGATTTATAGTAGTTCGATCACGAAATTTCTTTTTGCCCTACTTTACTCTTTAAGTTTTTGACTCGAGAGTTACTTTACAAAATCAATAAGCTCCCTTTTTGTCGGAGAAAACCGTACAACATCGCTTACACTTTACCGATACTAAGCTAGATATCGAGTCCTAACTAGCCTCTTGCAAGGAATCAAACATCTGTTTTTATACATTTTCATTTGCTTTTATATGTTTTCATCCCTTTTTATACGTTTTCATCTATTTCTTACGTTTTTATCTTTTTTTATACGTTCTAATACATTTTTGTACGTTTTTATATGTTTTTATACGTTTTAGTACCTTTTTATATGCTTTTGTAAGTTTTTATATGTTCTATACGTTTTGTACGTTTTATACATTTTTATCCGTTATTAACCATTTTTATCCATTTTCGTATGCACAAAAATGTAAGAAAACATAAAAAAAAACGTAAAAAAGGATGAAAACGTATAAAAACATATGAAAACGTAGATAAATAGACGAAAACATATAAAACGGACGAAAACATATTAAAAACAGACCAAAACGTATAAAACCGGACGAAAACATATAAAAACAGACAAAAACGTAAACGGAAAAAAATGTACAAAACTGATGAAAACATATAAAATGGATCACTTCAGTTAATAGATAAAAACGTAAATAAAAACGTATATAAAAACGTAGATAAAACATATATAAAAACGTAGATAAAATGTATATAAAAATGCATATAAAAAAACGTAGATAAAAACGTATATAAAAATGTAGATAAAACGAATATAAAAACGTAATAGATAAAAACGTAAATAAAACGTATATAAAAACGTAGATAAAAACTATATAAAAATGCATATAAAAACACGTAGACAAAAACATATACAAAAACGTATATAAAAATGTAGATAAAAACGTAACGGGTCAAACACATAAGGGCGGATCCACAAAAAAAATAATAAATAAATAAAAAATAAAAAAATAATAAAAAAAAGGACGGTGGGTGCATTTTTCACTAAACCAGAAGGACCATTTATATGATTTACCAAAGGGACGGTGGATGTAATTTTCACAAACCCACAAGGTAAAATGGTCATCACAGCTTTTCACTACCCACAAAATGATAAAAAGGCAATAATAATGTATCGTTAAGGAAAAAATTTTATTTGATACCTATAAAAAGATGAAGTGGTAAAAGTATAATACATTTTCCAAATATTAGCCTTTTATAAAATGATGCAAGTGTTTGATGCATTATGTATTACTAGCAGGGTACCCGCGTGTTACAGCGGTGGGTACCCTGTGATTAAAGTTTAGACGTCAAAAAATAACAATGGCGAACTCATTAATCGGAGAAAAACATGATCCCAATCCGATCCAATTCACCTATTTTTACCGATTCCGACGGGTCATCCTCCGTTTCGTTTTTGAACGGCTTTTATTGGTTAGCCGAACCAATGGCGACTTCGGGTTCCGGTTGAGCCCGTTGGTCCAGTCCGGTTGAACCCGCTAGTCCTGTCTCGTTTTCAAAATCATATGTACAATCAACTTAGTAGCACGTAAATTGTATAAATCTTTGTGTGTTTTATTTGTTTGTACAATGTGTATTATAACATATATTTTTTATTATAGGGGTGCTTTAAAAATAAGATTAATTAGTGTTTAATGTTTTATTCTTAATTTTAAGTTTTTTTTATACGTGTGTTGAATTGATTTGTACCAAATGCTTTATATGTTGTATGTCTTAATTTGACTTTTGATATTTAATGTGTTTAATGTTAGGAAATTAAGTTTAAGAGATATTTAATGTTTCAAAATTGTGTTTAATTTACTTGTACATATTGCTTTGTTAGTTGTATTACTTAATTTTAAGTTATTTAATGCCATTAGCGTTGATTCAAAATTAAGAGCAATGCCTATTGCACCCTCTTGAAATTCTACTAATTCACCCGTGTTTAAATCATCATTTTAAGTTTAATACCATTAGTATGTTTAAATTAGTTGTACATGTAGCTTTGATGATTGTAATGCTTAATTTTAAGTATTTCTATATTTAGTAGGCCTAAATGCTTTCTAAGATAGTTAGATAAAACAATCTTTGATCACTAAACAAGTTTTAGAAATTCACATTCATACTTTAAGTGATTTTCGCCGAAATGATAACTATGTTTAGAACATGTTTAGTTAAATTTTTACTTAATATGCTTTTATATTTATCTTTAGCAAACCATAGAAAAATCGTTAGGTAGAAATAACGTTTTTATGCGTTTATTTTATTAACAAGAAATTTATCAACCATTTAAATTACAAACACAAATTAATATAAGGAAACGGAAAGGGTTAATACGTGGATGCTAACACGTCAACGGAAACAATTTTGACTGTAACCGAATCGACGTCTGCCAACTTTTTCAATGTAGCCTTAAGACATTACTACGACATATGGATGTACAATTGTAATAACTGATCGACATTTTGCCTCCCACTTATTGTACGTGTGACAAGTTCTTTTCACTCTTTACTAAAAAGCATACAAAATCTAAGAGAACAACATATTAAATTAGCTTTTCATGAAAACTAAATTCAACTTTAATAAAGAAAATATGTTTTGATTTTAAAAATATTTACAGTAACATTTATTCCGTTTAATAATTTAATCTTCATCATATTTGAAAGTTGCTACTTTTATTTGGACCATCGGATTTAATAAAGACAAAAAGATGCATTATTCGTAGAAAAAATCATGATGACGTGGCACCCATATCACACCCATCCCTTTGTTTCCAAGCAATAAGAATTTTTCACCCTATATTATTGTATAAAGAATTAGAAAGTTGACAATAAAATAAGTATTATGATCTTGATCACCTATTAAAGTAGGATGCATTCGGATAAAATAATACAACTAAATTCGATTCAAAATTCCCCTACTTTTTAATATTACAGAAACAATACCCTTGCTTATTTAAATGCTAAGGAAGAACATGTGTTAATTACGATTTTCATCACCCTTGTCTTTCATCACCCTCGTCCCGAACTTGATGATCCCATTATCCTTGGCGACTTTAGATCCATAAATCTTTTTGGTGCCAATACAAAATCATTGCCAAAAAGCTTGCTAATCGTCTCAAGCATGTATTTCAATCGGTTGTTGGGAGGTACAAATGAATTTTATAAACGGCCGTCAAATCATTGATTTAACTGCCCCTTTTAATAGATGAAATTATTTCTTGGGCTAAAACATACAAGAAAAAACTTATGTTCTTCCAAGTAGACTTCGAAAAGGCTCTAGACTCCTTAAGTTGGAACTTTTTTTATTTTTTTTCTTTCTTTCTTTCTTTTTTGAGCAAATGAGTTTTAGTGCTAAAGGGAGGAATTGGATTTATTCTTATCTCAATTTGAATGAATTTAAACTTGAAAGAGGTCTTAGGCAAGGAGACCCTCTATCCCCGTTTCTTTGCATCTTAGCGGTCGAAGCATTGAATATCGCACTTCTTGAAGCAATTAACATTTTTCTTGGGGTTAAAGTGGGTAAAGATAAGATACACATTTCCCATCTTCAATTTACAGATGATGCTCTTATTATAGGTGAGTGGTCCATGGATAATGCAAGAAACTTATCTAGAATCCTTACATGCTTTCACTTTGTTTTCGGTCTCAAAGTTAACTTCAACAAAAACAAACTCTTTGAAATTGGGGTAAATACTTTAGAAGTTAACTCAGTTACTTCTACCATTGACTGTCAAGCCTCTCAGTTCCCTTGTATGTACTTAGGCCTCCCAGTTTGTGCTAAAATGTTTAGATGTTTAAACTGGTCTTCACTTGTTGAGAGGTTCCAAAAGAGACTTTCAAAGTGGAAGTCAAAAATCTTTCATTTGATCGTCGCCTTACTCTCATTAGATGTAACACCTTAAAAAATAAATTTTAGTAATAGATATTTAAAAGTTTAGTATTAACGAAAGAAGGATCTATTATGCAAATAGTTAACAAGAAAAGGATCTCCATTGTAATAGAACTAACGACAGGGACTAGTGGTGCAAAGTGACGATTAAGATATGAAATTACAGAATTTCCCTTATGGCCTTATAACCTTAAAGCAAAGGGATTAAACCCCTCATTGTTACATGTGTTATGGGCTGTGTCTTATATGTGTTTTTTTGGGGGAAAATGGTGTTAATCACTTCATTTTGCAAGGATACTTCACAGACGGATAACAGGAGCAAGCCTTGGAGAATTAATGTAAACCCAAGAAGTCTCAAATATTATGGAGTAATTCCCCATCAAGGTGATCGTGGAAAGCAACAAGAACTCCTAAACCAAACACAAATTGAGTAGTGGATTAGTAGCATGATTAGTAATGCTGTCATGTTATTATTAATGTATCTTGTTCCATGATTAGTGAAAGGTTATAGCATGAGTATGTGTATGAGCATATGTTAGTAGAACCATATTTGATATGTATGCTATAACAGAAGTTCAGTTTAGTTTCAATTGCTGCGAACAGGATCAGATCAGCTTTAGCAAAGTGTAGGTTTTGGACTTCAGTAGTCCTACACAGAGTATAGAGCCTATATGGCGCATAGACAAGTCTATACGTTATATTTTATTATGACAAAAAGGTATAATAACAAAACTAGTGTCAGGTATGAACAAATATACAAATTAGTATAATAGTCTAGTACGAGCAGGTATACGCACAAAATGATAGTCAGGTATGAATTATTTTGTTAACCGGATGATAGCCGGGTAGCTCATGATAGTAGAACCGGGTGATGGCTGAGTAGCTCATGATAGTAGAACTGGGTGATAGCCGGGTAGCTCATTATAGTATAACGGGATGATAGCTAGGTAGCTCACACCGGATGATAGTCCGGTAGCTTACGATAGTAAAATCAGGTGATAGTTAGTTACGAACATGAATGCATATACGGTATTAGTCAGTTATGAATTGTATGCAAATCAGCTGTTAGCCAAATATGATCATGTAGTCATGTATGGAAATAAAGCTTTATGCACTCAGTAAGTCCTGTGTAGATACATGCTTTATGCACTTAGACAGTCCTGTGTGGTACCATGATTTATGCACTTAGTAAGTCCTTTGTGGAATCATCCTTTATGCACTCAGTCAGTCCTGTGTGGAATAAGAAACCCGGATTGCATCCATGCAAGAGGGTCATGTCTCAGATTCAAATTTAGATTCTGATTTAGTTTCGGTTTCAAATATAGTTTTAGATTCAGTTTCAGTATCAGCTTTAGATATAGTTTCAGATTCAGTTTCAGTATCACTTTTAGATTTAGTTTCAGATTCAGTTTCAGTATCAGATTTAGATATAGTTTCAGATTCAGTTTCAGTATCAGAATCAGTTTTAGTTCACTTGTAGTCTCATTTTTAGTATAGTTATTAGCTCACGTCTGAGTGATAAAAACTCAGTTCAAGTTTAGCATTAGTTTCAGTTTTGTAATGGACGTTTAGTAAAGGGTTCAATGAGAATATAACTATGTAGCGATCATGATTACAACATGTTTCAGTTTATGTTTAAATTTCATTACCATTTACTCACTAAGTCATTATGAGTTACAATTCTTAGTTATGTTTTTATATAGGTGAAGGAAATGGAACTTGGGGTTTGTAGATAGAAGATGGTGAACTATAAGAACGTTAATGCTTGTGTACGTAAGTGCGGGCATATCATCTATACTTTTTTGTTATCAGCTTGTATACGCCCTAATAAACTCTGTAGCAGTATTATAGATGCTCAAACAAATTGTATTCATTCATGCGTTATTTTGTATGTTTATGAACAAGTCTAGTAATTATGGGTAAAAAAGGGTTTTTTTTGGGCTAACACCCACATTCCATGTAGTTAACGCTTTCACATGTTGTTGTTATGAAACTTTTGTACATAATGATGTTTAATGTGTATAAAGTATGTTTCCATGGATTTTATGATTTACAGCAAGTATGTTTCCATGGATTTTATGAATTTACAGCAAGTAGAGTCCATGTTTCTAGAAAATGAAGTTTAGGGCATGGCCAACTTGATAAAAATAAAATATATAAATAAAATAAAAATTTATGCGTGTTTCATTAGATCCTTTCTTGGTAGTCTTGGTGTTTACTACTTCTCTACCTTCACAAAAAGACAATTACTAAGCTGGAAAGCATTTGTAGAAAATTCTTTTAAGATGGGAACTTGGACGAGAATAAAATCTCATGGGTTGCATGGAAGAAAGTAATCTCACCCATTCATCATGGTGAACTCGGTATTGGTAGCCACAAGTCAAGTAATGAAGCTATGGTTTCTAAGTGGTGGTGGGGATTCCGTACCACCGGAAATACTCTTTGGTGCAATATCATTCAATCCATTCACGATCTTTCGGGTGGTCTCGATGATGCCACCTCTCTAAGGTCAAAACGAGGCCCATGGTACCATATTGCGAAATTAAAAGATGATTTAATTTCCTTATTATATGGAGCAAAATAACATCACTTTTTTAAGAAGAAAGGAAAAAAAATGTAATGGTTGTAATACCTGGCTCGATAATTGGTGGTGGGGGGAGGTAGACTATTTCGGTTAGAGAGCACCAACAATGGCCACTATCCCAGCTCTTGATACTACCACATAAGGCAACTCTTTTTTTGCCTCTGCTGGTAATTTTAATCCAACAAATGGGTTGCATGAGCAGGCCCATTCGCTCAGGTCTTGAAGTTTTAAAATTAAGTGAATTGTGTGAGCTATTGGCCCATTTGCGGCTTACTGATACTCCTTATGTATGGGATTACATCACATACACTTCAAGAGTATTCTCAGTTAAAGGAATGGGATCAAATATTACTAACTCATCTCTTCCTCAATCTACGTATATGTTTAGATGGAATAAGATAGTTTTGCAGAAAGTCAAGATCAATACTTGGCTTATCCTTCATAAGAGAGTCCTAACAAGATCAATCCTGGACACTAGAGGAGTCGATTTGCACTCCGTTTGCTGCCCTATTTGTGATGATGAAATAGAATTGGAAGAACACATTTGTGTCATGTGCAATGTAGCTCGTGAATCATGGAAGAATATAATGTTGTGGTGGAAGATCGATGATACATATATTAACAACCTAAACGATGTTATCGACCTAGCAGATCGAGTGTTACTTCCAACCAAGCTCTTAAAGGTATTTGATGTAGTGGTGCAAACCACTCTATGGTTCAAGTTTAGGAAAATCGTTGTCTTCTCCTCCAAGCGACCACGAAAATAGCCTATATTTAATGACATTAAGCTCTACTCATTTGTTTGGATCTCGAATAGACTTAGAAAGCTTCTATGAATTAGACAGTATGGTTTAATAATCCATGTAATGCTCTTTCATTCACTTTGTAATTTGTTTTTAGCTTCTTGCTAGTTTTGATAANAAATTTATTACAATAAAAAACAAATAAGTACAACGAATGTGGTGAATCCCACTTCTCAACCCAAAGCTAGGCAAAAACAAACGCACCAACTGTGCTTTAAACCTAATCTATCATTAAAATGACATGTCACACTTATGAGACCCAATTACAAACGCTATCTAAGTTGACTACGAATACTAATATCAAAAGCATTAGCAAACTGCATTCGAGCATCAGTCAAACCAGGATCAACAAAGTCATTATCATCGTACGGATCTTCATAATTATCTTCCTTCCATTGTTCCTTCCATTTTATGGTTTTATTTAACAAAAGAAGTATAACAATTTAGGGGGTGTTTGATTTTAACTTAATTGACTTAATATAAAAAAAACTGAATTAATTAAGTTATATGAAAACTGTTTGTTTGTGACTTAATAGAGAAAGATGACTGAAAATATTAAGTAATAAAATTGAGGCTGTCTGCATTAAGTCATCTATTAATTAAACATGACTTAATAAAAAAAATTTAACAAACAAGCCCTTTTGGCATGATTATTAGACAGCAACTAATGAATCTATAAGCCTTTATACAATTACTTTGTACCTTATGCTTGTTTTTTTTCCTCTTGTTTTTCAGTAAAGCGATTCTAACATATACAGTTATTCGAAAGAAAAAATTAAAAACTGTTGAAATTTATATTTATAGGATTGAGAGAGTTCATGATTGATTAAAATTTTCCAATAAAGTGATACCATAGGCGTTAATGATGTACAGTACATTTTATCTTCTTTTCTAGTGGTTTTGAGATGTTTTGTATGTCTCGATGAATTTCAAAGGTGTTTTCTTAGCATGTTTTGGTGATATTTATCGCTAGGAAGGTAAGTCTAGATGTTGGAATATATTTTAAGGTCTAGTGTTTTCGTATTGCTTTACCTGCTTCTCTTAAATTTTCTAATTTTTTGTTAGTCTTGTAGATGAAAACTTAGCCATTTAATTAATTTACTTAAACTAGTTGCTTAAATATTAATTTCCAGGATACCAATCTTTGAAATTTCGAATAACAATCAATTTATATTTGACGTGAGTTTTCACTTTATAAAAAAGTCAACCAGATTCCAATAGTTTACTCTTCGTACAATCCCAGATGTTTCACATACATCTTGGTAAATAACTTTTTGTCCTTGAACTATACCTCTTGCTAAATATAATAGATTTACAAAAACTTTTTTTGAGCATTTAATGTTAGACATATATACAAACTAAAAGTAAAACTAAAATATATGTATACATAACTTCATTTAATAAGTGTGACAATAAAAGACAAGTTAGTATCATCTCATAACTATTTATTATTTTTTCTAATATAAACAAATAACAAAACTTTTATTAAAAATAACATTAAAAATGAAACAGGTACAATATTTATATATTACTATATGTGTTTGTATTATATATATGACTCAACTCACTTTCTTCCAAGTAGTTTCTTGCACAAACAGAAGACGAAAGAAAGGTCACCAAAACAAAAAAAANTTGAATATATTCACGTTGTTATACGATTACTTTGTAGCTTATTGTTTTTTTCCCTCTAGTTTTTCACTAAAGCAATTCTATAATATATACAATTATTCGAAAGAAAAAATTAAAAACTGTTGAAATTTATAGGATTGAGAGAGTCCATGATTTATTAAAATTTTCCAATAAAGTGATACCATAGGCGTTAATGATGTACAGTACATTTTATCTTCTTTTCTAGTGGTTTTGAGATGTTTTGTATGTCTCGATGAATTTCAAAGGTGTTTTCTTAGCATGTTTTGGTGATATTTATCGCTAAGAAGGTAAATCTAGATGTTTTGGAATATATTTTAAGGTCTAGTGTTTTCGTATTGCTTTACTTGCTTCTCTTAAATTTTCTAATTTTTTGTTAGTCTTGTAGATGAAAATTTAGCCATTCAATTAATTTACTTAAACTAGTTGCTTAAATATTAATTTCCAGGATACCAATCTTTGAAATTTCGAACAACAATCAATTTATATTTGACGTGATTTTTCACTTTATAAAAAAGTCAACCAGATTCCAATAGTTTACTCTTCGTACAATCCCAGATGTTTCACATACATCTTGGTAAATAACTTTTTGTCCTTGAACTATACCTCTTGCTAAATATAATAGATTTACAAAAACTTTTTTTGAGCATTTAATGTTAGACATGTATACAAACTAAAACTAAAACTAAAATATATGTATACATAACTTCATTTAATAAGTGTGACAATAAAAGACAAGTTAGTATCATCTCATAACTATTTATTATTTTTTCTAATATAACAAATAACAAAACCCTTATTACAAAATAACATTAAAAATGAAACAGGTACAATATTTATATATTACTATATGTGTTTGTATTATATATATGACTCAACTCACTTTCTTCCGAGTAGTTTCTTGCACAAACAGAAGACGAAAGAAAGGTCACCAAAACAAAAAAAAATTACTTGATAATATTACATATGGCAGAAGAATTTCAGGCAGCAGAAGTGAGTTGGTGGAATTCACCAAGAACCAACTTTAATGGATCACCATTTATGAGCACCTATGCTGGTGGCTGCTGGCAAAATGATTTTATGAACATCAAAACAAGGTCAACTGATGAGTCTTGTGGTGGTTACACAGCTACAATCTCACCGGATTCCGCTTTTCAGATAACGGACTCTGGCTCGGGCTCATCACCATCTACAAACACCACTTGGCATCAATCTTTATTAGTGTAAGCATACAAATAGCTTTTTGTGTTATCTTTTGCTTTATTTTTTCAATTATTGATACAACTTTACATTCCACTATGAATATGGTCCATAGTCCATACTTTGTAGTTATATGAAGCAAATAAAGAATCTAATCATTGTTTCATTGCAAATTTATATTAGTAATGGAAGAAATGAAGAGAGTTACAACCAAACCCTACCAGAAATAATCTTGAATAACTTACCAGTCAGCGGTCAAGAAATTTCATCGAATTTTGCTATGAACCAGCAAGAGACTTCAAATTTCATGACAAATTCGGGTGATTGCACCGAAAACTTGGTTACGACTTCATATGGTTATCCTTCTAGTTTGTTACAAACTTTATTCGAAAGCGCATCTCCACCGACAGCAGCAGCACCACAACAACAAGCTCTCTATGATTTTGAAGCGAATTTGAACAATTTTAATTCGGTCCCAAGTATGCCTAATGGATTCTCTTCTATAGTAAAGCCAAAGCAACAAGTACTTGGAGGGTTACACTTAGCTAACAAGACGCCCTACTGGAATTCATCTGTGTTGGATTTAAATGATAATCGAGGTGGTTATATCGCTTCTACGCAGCCTAGATTTGGCTCCTCGACATATGAAGAAAAAAACAGTTATCCTAACATGAAGGTAAGAATAAATTAAAAGGTTAAATTTTTATTTGCATATACTCATGTTCATCAAGATTAGGGTTTCATCATATCAAGAACTTATTTTAATGAAGAAATTTTAATTATTTAATTTAGTCTCAAAATGAAGAAATTCGGGACTTGGGATCTTCTGTAAAGAAATCTTCTGGTGAACCTACATTCAAACGACCTCGTCTTGAAACACCATCGCCACTGCCAACGTTTAAGGTATACATTGCTTGTTTTCATGAAATATATGTGTAAACTCTCTTATGATTAATTCTTGATATTCACAATAATACCATGTTAAACATATGTGTAAACTCTTATGATTAATTCTTAATGAAATATCTTTGTTGATTCTCAGGTTCGAAAAGAAAAACTAGGAGATCGAGTCACTGCGCTCCAACAATTAGTTTCACCATTTGGAAAGGTACATCTTGATCTTAATGTTTTGTTACACTTATCATATATGAAAACTGAGTCTCATTACACTTATCATATATGAAAACTGAGTCTCTGTTCTATTCTTGAATATATGAGTTCGACTTTAGCTTATAATTAATGAGTGTTAATATACATTTCCAGACTGATACAGCATCGGTTCTCCATGAAGCAATCGAGTATATTAAGCTACTTCACGATCAAGTCAATGTACGTTCTTAATTCGTATAGTTTTCCTTAATATAAGTTCATATATTGATCGATGCATCATATTTATTCATTTCAATATGCATTTCAGGTTCTAAGTACTCCTTATATGAAAAATGGAGCTACCATGCAGCGACAACAAGTAAGAACTTAGAATCATAATGTGTTAGCTTAGATCGTGAATTCATTTTCCAAACAACTTAAGCTAACTAGTTTTTATACACTTGAAATCCATCTTTAGATTCATGACAAAGTGAAAGATGACACGGAAGGAGCTAAACAAGACTTGAGGAGTCGAGGACTTTGCCTTGTGCCAGTATCAAGTACCTTCCCGGTTACTACCGAGACTGCACAAGATTATTGGACATCCAGTTTCGGAAGCACATTCAAATAGGTGCTACTTGAAATCAATAACTCACACCTCTATTAAACGTATGTACCATAAACTCATGCCCCATTGGTTGTTCGTTTTTTGAAGAACGGAGATTGTTCTTAAGCTTTTTCGTTATTTTGACTTAAATCATACTATTCAAAATAGCGAAAAAGCTTAAAGAATTAAAATAACATGATAGAGATGAATATGAACCACATATTGAAGTAGTGTAGTGCAAGTACAATGAGAAAAAAGTTGGAAAAAGAAAGGAGAAAAAGGAGAATACGAGAAAAAAAAAAGCTTCAAAGTGACCCTTGAAGGAAGGACAACCAATGCCAGTTTGATGTAGGGTTAGCAAATGATTAGGTTTCTGTTTAAAGAAAGAACAATGGTTTTTGGTTTGTAATTAGTTGTATCTATAGTATTTATTAGATAATTGTTTGTGTTAGTTTGAATATTGCAACTTTTTGTTGTTAGTTACTTTGCCGTTACATTTCCATGCAAATTTTCTTTTGATTTATGCTTCATTTAACAAAATTTGGAAAAACTACTCAGAAAAGAAAAACTAAAGAACCATGTCCGAAAGTTAAAAGATTTTTCATTCACTTGTTGATCGGTGTATCCATTGTACTTTGTAGGACGGTCTATTACAAAGTAAAGAACAGGAATATTTTAGTAAAAAAAAATAGGGAAATTTATAGCCAAGTGAAAGAAAATTCTTTGTGTATGTGTGAAGAGAATACAATTCAAGACAATATCTATGTGTGAGTTTTAATCTCAGATTCCTATCGTTATTAATAATTAATTCGGTCTTTATATTGTTTTAGTCATGTTCCTAGCTTGTATTTAAATTTAAGAAAGAACTCACTTTAAGGATATAATTCTATCCTTTTCCAATTGGATTACTACGTACTAAGAACAGAAAATATATACAAATTAGATAAAGTGACTTTTGTAGTAAGGGACGGAATCAGGGTGGTTTCAGGGGTTTTCGGAACACCCATAAGGCCATAAATTTTGCAGACATAGTGTTAATTTTTGAAAAAAAATCGATTCTTTTCAAATGCACTTGGTCTTAAAAAAATTATGTTTGTAGTGTTATTTGATTATTTGTAAATGCATCTTGTCATTTCTACTCATTATTCAGTCCATGTTTGTAGTCTGGTAATTCTCTAGGGATAATTACTTAAAAGTTCATCGAACTTGTCACTTTTTTTTAGTTGTGTGTAGGCTCTATAACAAAACTTTTGAATTTCAATTTTTGCATGTATTTATTCATGTAAAATGATCATTTTATCTCTCACTGTCAATATAATATACGTAATTGTTATCAAATATAAAGTAATGGTTACCAGATACACATAAAAAGATTTCAAAAATTTTGTGCGTAATAATAATAATAATAATAATAATAATAATAATAATAATAATAATAATAATAATAATAAGATGCATTTTCAGATAATTAACCCGATTCACTATACCCTTTGCTAATAGTTTGTTGGGGGCTCTTTAATCCAACTACCGTTCCTTACGAAAACATCAAGTTTTTCCTTGGCCTATAAATGCAATGAGGAGTCAAACAAGTAAACAAGACGATTTAGACATATAATTAAACCATTTAAAGTTGATAAAGACATGCCTTTAATTTGCCTTTTTTCCATTACTTATAAACGTTCACATATATAAAGAATCCAAATTCGCTCAAAAGGGAAAAATAAAACACGAATATCGACTGGAGTTTTTTTCGAATAGGGCTACCAATAGTTAAAAATTCGATTAATACACACTTTTATTCGATCGATCGAGTAAGCTCTTGGAGAAGATGAAAGATTCTTGAAATAGATATTCGTCGTGTTTAATATTTTCAAGAACATATTCTCGTGTTTAAGATATATGAAGAAGCTTTATATCGTAGAATCTGCATACAGGACAAATAAAGAAAAATAATTCGACAACATAAATTTTACTTGATTGGTACTTATTGAATCGAACTTTATAGTCTTTAGTTATATGTACGTTGCGACATTTGACTTGATTGATCGACTGTTTGTGTTACACCTTTAAGCATCAGGATCGAGTACCTCTTGTCCTGAGAATATGAAAACAATGTGAAACTTGGTTATCATTTTTCCGGGTAAATTTAAGACAAGAAGATAAAAAACAAAAGAATGCTTTTGAAAAAAAAATAAAGAAAAGAAGAAGCACTCTAAGCATCATTGATAATCATGATGAAGATAAATACGAGTGTGAGAGTAAAAGGAATTCACCTGACTTTTTGTTGTTGCTGTTTTTTTACCATAACATGACAAAAAAATCGCGATAATACTAGCCTTAGTTCACGTTCTTTTGGTTGTCGGTTTTTACACCAAAACATTGTGGGGGGGAGAGACTAGAGAGGTCGATGGTTATAAGCGATAAGTTGGTGGAAATAGCTGTGATACGGGGAGGAGTTGGAAATCGCCAATAGCGCCCCAGGGGAGGGGTTGCCTAGGAAGAAAGAGGCGTCGTATATTGTTACAAGTGAGAAGTTGAAACTTATAGACCACGTCAAAAGTAGCTCTACAGTTTTTTTTTTTTTTTTTTTTTTTTTTTTTTTTTTTTTTTTTTTTTTTTTTTTTTTTTNGAATATGAAAACAATGTGAAACTTGGTTATCATTTTTCCGGGTAAATTTAAGACAAGAAGATAAAAAACAAAAGAATGCTTTTGAAAAAATAAAAAATAAAGAAAAGAAGAAGCACTCTAAGCATCATTGATAATCATGATGAAGATAAATACGAGTGTGAGAGTAAAAGGAATTCACCTGACTTTTTGTTGTTGCTGTTTTTTTACCATAACATGACAAAAAATCGCGATAATACTAGCCTTAGTTCACGTTCTTTTGGTTGTCGGTTTTTACACCAAAACATTGTGGGGGGGAGAGACTAGAGAGGTCGATGGTGATAAGCGATAAGTTGGTGGAAATAGCTGTGATACGGGGAGGAGTTGGAAATCGCCAATAGCGCCCCAGGGGAGGGGTTGCCTAGGAAGAAAGAGGCGTCGTATATTGTTACAAGTGAGAAGTTGAAACTTATAGACCACGTCGCTATACAGTTTTTTTTTTTTTTTTTTTTTTTTTTTAAAAAAATCTTCAAGTACAACTTTTGTTCTAACTATTTTGTAAAATTTGTAGGTTGACAAGTTATATGAATCGATAATCATATTTAGTTTTATAGAAATGACCAATCATGGCCTTGCCGTACAAAGGTGTTAGCAATGTGATACTAGGTTTAGCAATACAATTAATGATCGACATTCCTTTGATCCTTCAAATAATAGTCTTTCGCATAGTATCTTGACTCCCGTGTATATCAGTACCTGCATACAAAGTAAACAAACTACTTCAGTCATCCCCGTCACTGATCTTGCAGGGGGCGCTAAAACTTTCATAAGAATTTTTTAATCTAACAAGAAAGGTTCAAAACATTATTGTAATCAAAACGGTAAAATTTTCTACTTGTATTACCTTCCAAGCATCATAACCGTGGCTTGAGGATTAGTCCCTGGGGACATACGAAAAGATGATCCATCTATGACTCATAGATGATCAACACCAAGAACTCTATAATCATGATCAACTACTTCATCAACGCGACAACCACCATGATAATGCCACATCCTACCAACAGTATCTTTGCAAAACTGTTCCAACGATGAGGACCTGAACTTTTAAAATGCTTTTGTTTTAACTGTTCTTATGATTGATGTTAGCCCATTGACACTGTCTTTGTAAGTCAACAGGATCTTTGAAATAACTGAATGTTACTGATGGGTTATCATTAGGGTCTCAACTTTGTAGCTCTAACTGGCCTCATCTATCCGAGTGTTGGTATTATTAATACCTTGAATGAAACGTTCTTATATTGTCCACTAACGAGGTTGGATCCACTACGGCCCTCGATATAGTTTCCAGAGTGAGTAATTCCGACAACTTGGCGATACTAAACTCAACTTGAACCGGTGATGGGTCAAAAAGCACATCCTTTGGGGTTATCCGCGATGCCATTACCGATACCAGGATGTGCCAAAACAACATCAATTCCATGAGACTAAAGCTGGTCATTTGGACCAAGCCCACTTAGCATCAGAAGTTATGGGCTTCCTAATGATCCAGCAAATGCTATTGTTTCATTCTTTGACCCTTTCTTTAAGTATGCTATTGCTCTGTGCTTCTTTCCTAATGAGTCTCTGTCTGTATACCACCCAGTGAGCTATTGATTTCGATTTTCCTGAATACATTATACATTACAAAAAATTAATGCATATGAAAATTATTAGAAGTTTGATAATGACAGAAAATTTGATAGAAATAACATCAAAAAAATAAACTCAGGGGTCGGTATTTTTTCAAATTCTCAAAGAAAATTAATGCATGGGCTTTTCGCATTAGACTTACCTTTTCAATAAAAACAGTTCCATAAAAATCTTAACTCAATATTGCATACCTTAATTTAACATATACACATCATTATTTTGAAAGCCGGACAAATGACACAAACTCATCGTTTTATGACTCAATGACCAAAAGTCCAAAACAGGACAAATGAAACGCAAAAACCCCATAAAGAATTGAATATGGTTATATACAATTGCACAAAGAGTGATCTAAGTATTGTGTAGTATTTAAATGCTTTTAAACTTGTATCTTACCTGCGATCTGAAATAAGATTTTGTGAACCGTGGCATGAATATACAACAAGATTCCCTGATTACTTGCATACTGAAGCAAATTAGCAGCCGAATGTTGATGTCTGTTTTTATCAAAAATCGTTCCACGAATTTTTGTCCCATAGAAATGATCATCACTAAACCCAGAATCCGGTGTAACCCCAGCATTCATGGCCAATTGCCATGGTCCCACGGGCTTAAAAACAATCGCCTTTACAACCCACCGATACCCTCATTGACCAAATTTTCATCCCATCCAGCATCCTTACATACGCCCTTGGTGCGCGTGAATAAAACCCAAAGTGCATGAGCAATCTAACACCGTCTTTAGAGACAAACTGTTGGGATGGTGAAGTGGATGAGGAGTCCATCAAGGCAGCACTGAAGGCGGTTATGTTAGCTATGGTAGGGTTGTTAAAAAGGACTCCCACCACACTTAAGAAAAAGCACAGATGAGTTGTGTGAGAGAGCGGCGGCTAGTGGGCAGCCAGCGGTTACACAGCCAATTATGAAGTAGTCGAAATATGTACCTAGTGGGGCCGTGGTGGCATTGTGCATGAAGGTGTAGCTTGAAGGTGTGACACAAAGTTCAAATGCTATAATTACTTTCCACATTGCTGAATGCATCATTGATCATTATACAGATTGATCGACACATTTTTAAGTCTTTTTGTTCGTTTGTAAGTGTAATTATATATTCCTTTACAAAGATTTTCAGCCGGTTGCTTCTGTTTATTTTGATTTATTTTGTTTCTTTTTGTGTTGTACTTTCATTATTTTGTATCTTGCATGGGATGCAATTATGAAAATTAAAACGATACACATAAAACTAATCTATCAGGTGTTATATCAACCAGAATGATTCTCAAGTAATTTTTTTAAAAAGAAAACTGATCATACACACTTAAGGGTCTGAGATGGTCAATGGTAAACCAACAGACAGAAAGTCAAACGCAACGTTATTTTCCAAAAAACCTGAAAAGCGATACTCTCTTCTAAGCAAAGAAAAAACGTCACGTAATTGTATAGACTAATATACTATATAAAGGGTAATCATTTTACAGATGCTGCCAAAGTGAGTCATCATGTAACTTATTAGTCAGAAACATCATTTTCATAAGCCGGCAGGCGTAATTGGTTCATTAGAATTTCATTCAATCAATTTAAAGATCCCTTTTGCTTTCAATTATTCTAGATTTAGTCTCAGTAAAATCTTCATGAAAATGCGTACCTTGAATGTTTGACCTTTTCAGAATATATGACCACCATCGTTCATTCAACAACACAATAAGTTGTTGAACTGAATCAATCTGTAATTATTTAAAAAAGGATTAGATTTATTAGACAGATTAACTAGAAGTTGACTAATCAGTCAGATGACTTACAGAAGTAGAGAAGTAGACGATCTTTACCTGCATCATATCTTTTATTCCAGATATTATATACAGTACAATATGCGATCAAAAGGTACAATCCGATCTTGAATGACAGCATCACAAAGGCTAAAGATGGCCTCCAGATCATGCAAAATCTTTCGGGGTACTTGCAATACGAGAGCATGCTTACTGACTTACCAACCAGATCAAACCTCAGAAGATTGAGTGTACTGTAAACTGAAACCAAGGGTATCTGGGAGCATACTTTAAAACGGCACAAAAAAGATACACATACTAAAATAGTTTCCAATTCTAGTCGGTGGATTCGCTCCACGTTAGTCTTTAATCATGAACTTCAAAATAACAGAATTCAAGCAAGAGCTATTAACCATGAAATCAGCTATTAACTGAAACTAACAGGGGATTAATGTTCGTAAACAGAACACATGTGAGACGATGTTGGGATCAACAAAAATTGAAGACAATGGTTACATACTGAAATTTATTACAGTGTAGTTACAAGATCCATACTGAAATTTTTGAAGCACAAACCAACATCCAATCCCACAATCTTTAAACAACTAAACTACTAAGGGGATGTTTGGATGTGTTGCAACCCTTACTATTCAACGCTAATTTAATTTGATTTTTAACTCTCGTTTTCTGATTTGTTATAGGAGGGCCAAAATAAGCATATTTACTTATACATGTAAGAATTGCTGCAACAAAAGCAGCATCTGATGTTGATTGCAAAATTATCAAACTATCTCCATAAAAGAAACAAAAACCATCGTCCTCATTACCAAATTCACCACTATATAACACTAAATTACAAATAGTTATAGATTGTGTGTTTTGATGTTAAATATGGTAAGAAGTAAATCACAAGATACAGAAATGAACAAAATTTGAACTTTCTATTGACACATTACAACAAGGAACTTCCTATTTTTGGCCAAGCTTATTAAATAATGTACAACATACCAATTAACAAGACATCATTTCAACCAAAAATCTAACCATTTGTTTCCTTTTTTTCTGTTCTTCAACAAATCTTTAGAAAAGCATAAACATTTAATCCCGGTTAAACTGACCTCCCATTTGCCCTAACTGAACCCGCACCACCAAAAACCTTAATCAAGCTCGACGCATTCCGTCTAACTTTCTCACTATCATCCTCCAAAAACCTCAAACACAATTCAAACACGCCTTCCCTTAACGCCTCAGCACAAACACTTTCGCTACTCAAGCAAATCAAATTCAACGTCATTAACGCGTACTGCACACCTCTCGAACTCCCTTCCCTCAACACATTAACCAAAACCCTCACAAATCCGTCAAACCTCACCATCTCCTCTCTCCCTCTCCTACATTTCGCCAACAACCCCAAAACCTCAACAGCCCTTTCCAAACCCTCACTCAACGCATTAACCAAAACCGAAACCACCCCACATTCCACAGCCCTCCTCCTGTTATCCGGATACGAACAAAGCGCGTAAAGCGCAGTTGCAGCCTCTTTCCTCTCACGAAAACACCCCACATTCAAAAGACTCACCAACCCCTTGATAGCAAAAGGGTATGCACCAATAGTCGCCTTATTCACCTCCACCACAGCCAAACTCGTCACAACAGTCGCAGCAGTGGCTCGGCAGTCCGAGCTTTCGCCCCGAAACAAACTCTCAATAATCTGACACAACCCACCTTCAGCAACCAACCCAACTTTGTTATCATCATCCAAACTCAAATTCAACAACAATTTCAAAGCCTTTTCTTGCAACTCAACACCATTTTGGTTATTCCTCACCCCAACACAACCCAAGACACCTTTCACAGCACCAGACTCACATAACCTCTTCCTGACATCAAAGTCATGCTTAGAAAGCCCCAAAAGCTCCTCAACAGCCATGAGTTTGACCTCAGGAGTTGACTTTTGACAAGTCAAGGTAGAGATGAGGGTTTGAGGATTAAGTTGGTGATTTGAGATGGGTTTTTGATGGTGAAGATTGTTGTAAGAAGAGATGAGTGATTTCAAGGCATGGTTAGGGATTAAAATGGGTGAATCTGATAAGGGTAAGTTGGTAATAGGACAAGTACGATGACCAGCATCAAGCCAACGTTGGATTGAGCGACGGTCAAAGGTGTGACCAGAGGATATGATCACTGGTTCAGACATGAGTTCTAATGAAATTGGACATTTAAAGTCATCTGGGTAGTTGTTTGTTGTTGTTGCCATTTGATTTTTGATGATGTTTTTGTGTTTGTGTTTTGAGTTTTTGTTTTTTGTTGTTTCTCTCACTAGAATCAATGAATGGATGAAAGTGAGTTTTATGTTTTGTGTTTTGTTGTTTCTCTTTCTAGAAGTGTTTATGTTTTTGGATTTGTTTTGTGTGTGTTTAAGAGGTTTATGAGGTTTAGCTTCATCTACTTGTGTTTGTGTGTTGAGGTGGAGGACCTTAATTTTTATATTCAAATGTCACACTACTTGCTTCATTTTATAATGGAGTAGTGTGGTAGTGTGTCATTAGATTGTGAGGAACTCCATATCCATATCAAAATTAATCAAAATCAAAATTTGGGTACTCTAATTGGATAGTGCTGAAAATAGACTGAAAACTGAACCGAATCGAAAAACCTAGATGAAGCAGTCTAATCAAAACTGAACCGACAATATTTGTTTCGGCTTTCAATTCTATATATCTATAATTTTTGGTTTTGGTTCGGTTCAATTCAAGCCAAAAACGAGAAAAACACATCTAAACTATATAAATTGATCTGAACCGAATGGACCGACATAAAACCGACCCGAGTCACTTCAGTTCGATCTCGGATCACGTCTTTCACAAAATTGGTTTTTGGTTCGGCTCAGTTTTGACCCGATACTTAGCCCTAAAATTAGAAAATCGTGGAAGACTTTGGCCAGTTCATGTATATCTGACTTAAAAACGTATTTTACTTTCAAGTAACATGAATAAAAGAAATTAATTTTGTCTACCTCGATGTGTTATAACTTAATTATGAATTGGACGAAAGATTTTTAATAAAAATGATGTCATTTTCTTGATAGACGTTGAAAGGAACAGATATTACACTAGATCATACTCGTAACTGATATTGTTATTTGGCTATAATTAGAACCGACCTAGATTGATTACACTCGTTATAGTCTAGTGCGGTATGTTCATGGCATGATTTTAGGGTTTTCTAATTTCTTTTAAATATATATGTGTGCATTGTCAACTTAATCTCATATTTCATACTATCGTGATTAACATCCAAGTAAAATTTACTCTTAGATTATGAGAGCATAATTACTTGACATGTATGGAAAAGTGTTTGCTAAATTTGTGAAAATGAAATTAAAAATCATCATTTATTAGAAGTCACTAGAAAAGTAGAAGACATTAATTGGACAAACATGTGACATAATATTTTCATAATCGTATGTGTACTTATCCATTTCATGACGACCTACTTCACAAACAAATTTCTTTCAACTGAAATGAAAATAGTCACACTCTTAACTCTTTAGTGAAACATCAAACAATTGTTTTACTAACATTTATCATGTGTATTAGTGTGACACTATCCATTACTAGATGATCAGTTAATTAAAGACCAACACCTTCATTATAAATTCCTATTTTGGTCATCCTATGTCTTTTTATTTCCACTAAAAGATAAACTTGTAATAATGATACAAAGTAATTATGTTACACTTTTAATAGAGCAGTAAATACCTTATTAAATTCAATCTACCACATTCTTGTAATCTTGGTACGCATTCTTGCCAAATTTAATGTTGTGTCTGTAAATTTTAATTTACACATTCATGGCCTGTAAATTGTAATAGTCCTTTCTAAACTTTCTAACTTGTCGAAATTGGCCCCAATTAGCTCAAAAGTATACGTTATGAAAATAGGTGTTCAAGGACCTTAACTTTAAACATTTGTATATCCATTAAATTGAATTGAAGAATTATCATTAAATAATTTTTATATACATTAAATCAACAATTATAATTAGTCAACCGTTTTTAATTTTGCAATTAACAGCAGAGGCGTTTACAATTATTAAGGAACAATTATCGCTTCTATAGTAACTTACAATCAAAAATTAAGGAACAAATGTGGTCTAGTGTTAGTCATTTTGATGTTATTACAATAAGGTTTGGATTCAAACATCACATTTTCTTTTAACATCGATTCAAAGATCACGTGTTATATATTCTTGGAGTGGATATGAAAGAGGTCAAAAACGATTAACGGGTTATCATTAAACTGTGTACATCTGAGTTAAACATTCGATTTTTCATATTGGATGAACAATAAAAGCCATAATCTACTTACCAGTTTTATAACGACGAAAATTCGTTATAAAATACACACTTTAGTTTTTTATAATTGTGACAACTAACTTACATGGATTCAGTTTATCTAATAAATTAGGTTTATCGTCACATAAATTCAAATTAGAAAAAGTTATATCTTTAGTCATTTCAATTGATTAACATAATTAAAAACCTTTAACTTTTTGAACAAATTAGGAAATGAATAACATAACGGCAAAACAGAAAGTGAAAACTCTAATTATAGCATGTTTCATGTGAGTTTAAACTTTTGGCATGTTTTGTTAGGTAAAGTGTCGGTTGTCTTGCCGGAAACGGAGGGGAAACTTGGCTAGTGTTTTTTTTGCCTTTTTCAAAGTCATACATGCGTTTATTATTTTATTTCAATTAAATAAAGCCATGATTTCTGTTTGTATTTATTCATTCTAAAACCCCTTTGCAAATCATGTATAGTCTAAGACGATCCTTTTCATACTACCTTTGTACTAAAAAATGACCACTATTATATGTTTCTCATACTTTCATTTAAGTTAGATTGCAAACAAGTTGGTTTTATAGAATGACTCAAAATTTTATTGAGTACGAGATACATACGGATATGAGTTTATAATCAATTTTCACAATGCAGTTCTTGATTATGAACAAAAACAGGCCGGCGCTCAAATAAAATTAGATCATATCACTCCTCACAACAGAGGTGATTTGTTTCGGAAACATAACATCCCAAAAGAAACGATCAAGAAAGTCAAAAGACATTTTTGCGACCACGTGGGCTGCAACATTGCAATTGCGACTAACCTAAGAAAAGGAAATGTCTGGTTGAGATGCCCATGTTCTAATATCATCCACGATAACAACAAAGTTCCAAGGAAGTACCATTTTCGTTGAAGCAAGAGAGATCGCCAATTTTGAGTATGCCTCAACTATTGCATTCCACCAACCACAATCAACAACTAGATGACAAAAACTCATTACGTATAGCTCATCCATAAGTGGAGATGTGGAATGAAAGGCCCTCACCCGAACAAAAAGATTACAGAACAAAGGATGATCCAGCGAAAATACCCACGGAAGGCATGATTAAAAATTTTAAATGATCGCGCCCACAATTAGGCCACAATATAGTAGCCGGCCGGGGCGGGGGGGGGGGGGGGGGGGATCCATCTGAGTGAAATTGTTTGGGATTTCTCATGAGGTGCCAAATAATTAGAATCAGTCGACACCATTAGAAAAACTAAAGTGAAATCATGTTCAATACGAGTACACAATTGTATTGTACGGAGAGGAACCGATGGATATGCTTAAAAATAAGTTCGTTCTTTAACTTCTAGATCTATCATTCAATATGGCAATAGATGTGTGCAATTTTATTTTATCCGACTTAGTTGGCATCGTTTTCAGGAGAGCTCGAACTCGTGAGACTATAAATCCATTCTTAGAATCTACTCGAAGACATATATGAGATCTAAACCACACCATTTTTTTTCATGGGTACTCAAACAACATATGTTCAATCGTTTCAACTTGAGAAAGACAAATAGGACATAATGGTGAACAAAAGCAATTTATTCTAAACAAATTCTCACGAATGACTAAAGCAATGCAACACACTATCCACCAGAATTTTTTTATTTTTGGTAAAGTTTTAAGATGCCAAACTTGTCTTTAAAAAGTTTTATCTGTCGAGGAAGATGAAGAAACTATGGTTTAAGAGGTAGAGTTGTGATGATGCAGTGCTAATCGGTACCCTAACTTTACTGTGTAGTTACCTTTAACTTCATAATGCCATACAATCTTGTCTGAAGAGCCCGTCCTTGATAAAGGTATTCTAGAGATGATATTTGCTTCATCAGGTAGAAAAACAAAGTATAGTTTTGCTAAGTCCTAATAACCATTGAGTATAAATTCTGAAACTAAAGTGTTTTAGAGGGAAGGGCCCCGAGGATGATGAATGTAAAAATCTTCGGAATAAGGAATCCGTTTCTGGTCTAGAATGAGATATTTGACCCATTTCCAACTTGACACCTAAGACCATGGAAAAGATAGATCTTTTCCTTGAAGTAAGCTCTGCCCATGACGGATGTGAACCCTTTTAAGCCGTAAGAAACTTCGAGTGGGGAAAATCGATACCTTTTAACACATGAGCCCAGAAAGAACTAGAATTCACTATTAGACGCCATCCTTGCTTAGCGAGAACGGCCAAGTTGAAACAATGAAGTCGAAAACCAAGACCACCTTGATCTTTAGTATGAGAAATACGGCCCTAACTTAACCAGTGAATGTGTTGCTCGAGCGAATCACCACTCCAAAAGAAACATTTAATATGGACCAAGAGTTTATCAAGAAAACCATTGGGCAACATATAGCATTGCATTGCATACGAAGGTATAGCTTGGATCACTAACTTGATCATTACCTCATGCTCGATTTATGAGAGCAATTTTTGCTTCCACCCCTGTGTTTTTTAAGACCTTTTCCAAAATAAAAGAGAAAGGGTCTTGTTTATTTCGTCCATGTACTGATGGAAGATCAAGATAACGCGCTCTGAGGTCCACTAGCTTCATGCCGAATCAATTAGAAAGTAACAGTTTCACATCACATAATGTTTATTAAAAGAGATCACAAAACAAAGTTTTATTTTAATTCTAGCTAATCTTCTAACTGATCATATATCCTCCGGTCAAACTTGACTTTAACTCGACTTGCTTATGACCACATATTAAAAACATCAAAATAATAATCATAATTAGGAGGTACCCATCGTAACTACGAAGTCCTAAGCATAAAATACAAACTTAAATACGGGCTTGTTAAGCATGACATGAGTATCTCAATCTAAAGTCTCAGTATTATACGTATAATGAGCAACAACATATAATTCTTGAGTTCAGATTTTTAATTCAAAAAGCAGTACTATTTAAAAATTGGTATTGATCATATGAAACAACTTTGAATTCTTACAAACATAACATAAGATATACATCTTTACATCATTATGAATATATAGGGACTAAGTTAGTAATATCTTATCATGAAGGAGATGTTTAGTAAATTGTTAGTTACGTTAAAAGAAGTCACGAAATGATACAGTTTGGGTGGTATCGCGTGGGTCCTATTCCCTGTGCATCCAAGGCCAATAATAAGATAGGTAACTGTTTATGTTGAACAAAAAAGTTATTGTTGTTAGGCTGATAGCACTAGGTAACTTCGGGTATTATTCGATGGTCTTATAGCAAAATTGTTGCGAGGCTGATAGCACTAGGTAACCATCCGGTGTTATCTGATCGTGTTATAGCAAAAATTGTTTGTATTTTAGTTTTTATTTTTTTTTATAACTCAGAACTTATAATTTAACTCGAGTACATCCTCTGTTATTACATTTATGGACTTCACAAATTTTAAAATAAAACACAAGAAAAAGAAAAAGTAAAAAGCCCGATGGATGGCGGGTGAATTTGGTGTCGAGCCCTATTACTTGGGGTCTGGTATGGTCTCGTGCAATCAGACGACACCATAGGGCAATAACGCAGCCCTATGGCACCCATAACGTGTGCTCTAAGTGTTATGGTCATTAAACCCATTATTAAGCTCAACATCAGCGTTACATTACCAAACTCAACACCAAACAGGTGTAGTAGTCAATACAAAACCAAACATATAAAAAAAAACTCCACTTTAATTAAAAAAAAAAAAATGCAACGATTAGGTGGTATGCACCACCGAACCACAACCAAATACCCTTATCGCGCGCGATTGAAGCGTAATGGAGATGATGCGTATTGAGTGACACCACCAGGTGTTGACTGCCATCATAACACCCAACCTTATGATAAGAGTGATGATTTGTACGCTCCAACTATTGATTGATACACTCCATTTAATGATTTAAATAGTTGTACATATCTGACAAGATGCTCACTTTACTTGTACTTTTGAATGTGGCAATCAATAATTGAAGTGTGCAAAATCATCACTAATAACGTGTTTATATAAAATCATTTGAGTGAAGTTTTACTCATTTCTTTTTTACAGTATTAAAAACACGGTAATTTAATTTCTTATGATCTTATCAAGGGTCGTTTGACAAACATATCAAATTAACAATCACACAGAGACCGAATTGTACGATAAAAAACCATAATATAGTAGGCTAGTAGCAACAAAGAGATAAATATTGTATGTTATGTCGTTTATAGCAAAGTACACAAAAAGATTGCCAGTGACTTATGAAGAAAAAACAAAAAGGATATATAGTGATAAAATTGAAATGTTGGAGTATATCTTATCCGAATCTTTTTTTTTTTTTTTTTTTTTTTTTTTTTTTTTTTTTTAATATTAATATTTCTGAAGAATGGAACTGGGTTTACATAAATAGTAAATTTTCTGAAAAATAGCAACAATGAATCCTTGCAGTTTGGTTTTAGCGAAATTTGTCCTTGTTTTTTGATTGCTGTTGCGAAAACAATCTTAAAAAAAAAAAAAAAAATTTTAGAAACCACATAATATTTACAAAAAACTTTTGTACAATTGATATGGCATGATACATAGATCACTTAATTATTTTTCTTCCTCCACACCTATTGTTTCATGACAACATAATTTTTATCAACTCAATTGTGAAAATTCTTATTTTGTTGAAAATCTTTTGCAAATATTACCGTGATTATAGCATTCTTTTTTAAAAAAATATTGGCAAAAAACCTGAACATTTTAAAAATAGCAAAAATGGTCCTTGTGGTTTATATTTGTAGAAATGTCCTTGTGCTTTAGTATCTTGGTAAAAATAGTCCCTGAAATTACATTAAAAGGTTCTAGCATTAACATGTGAATGCGATAAGAAAATAGTCATGTCTTAAATCTAGGGACTTTTGCTAACATAAAATTACACAAAATGTCCCTCCAGATTACTTTTGTTTCACAAATAGTCCTTCAGATATTGTTAAAAACATCCTTGCCATTACTTGCGCTTATTTTAAGTGTCCCTTAATTAAATCTAAACCCTGCACCCTGCAGCGGAGCGCATATAAAGAAATCCTGGATCTCTTACATAATACAAGTAGCAATGATATTAACAAAGTGTATTTCCTTAAATTTGTGTGATCTTAGCCCGACAATCTTATGATTGCTACTAAAAATTAAAGTAATTCATTTTTCTGATACATTGCTGTCATTCATTCATTCAAAAAAATATACAATAGTTTACAAGTTTTTTAATTGCTTTAAGAAAGCATGTTTGCAACAATGTGTGCGAGACAAAATCATCTATACACATTCACTGGCCACATAAAATGTGACATAAAGTTCCCTTTCTCATGAGAACAAAAAACAATGGACAAAAATACGATGTACACTCAGAGTATAACAACACGATTAACCTAGATTTGGCTACCTTCCGTCTAATACAGTGACAGTGATCTCATTCACAGTCACAGTTTCATCGTATTTGCTCGATGACTCTGCTTCAGAGTGCCTTCTTCCAATGCTAAATCCAGGATGTCTCGGCTGTGGCAGCTGTGCTACGTCACTGCTCAACATTAACAATACTTTCGACATGTTTGGTCTTTGTTCCGCTTGTTCTTGAACGCATAATAATCCGATCTGTATGCATCTCAAAACTTCATCCACTGAAAATTCGGCTCCTATGGTTTCATCTAATAATTCTAAAGCGTTTCCTTCATTCCATAACTTCCATGTCTGAAAAACATTCTTGTTTGGTTAGAAATACAGCAAAGTAGAAACACATAATTTAACACAACTAGTGTATAAGTTTATTCAAGCTCATGTTAGTACTTACGTGTCCAAGGAGGTTAACTTGGTTACTTGCAAAATAGAATCCGCGGTTCTTTTTGCCACTCACAATTTCAAGCACCAAAACCCCAAAGCTAAAAACATCAGATTTTATTGAGAAAAGACCGTCCATTGCATATTCAGGCGCCATATAACCACTGCGAAAGGTGTTAGAAAATAATTAAGTACAAATCGGAACTTGATAATAAGTGCGTCTAAAGCTACAAAGGTATATGATACTTACTGTGTTCCAACCACTTTCTTTGTTTCTGCTTCGGTTTGATCACTACCAAAAATACGTGCCATACCAAAATCCGATATTTTTGGGGTCATTTCCTTGTCTAGCAAAATATTGCTCGCTTTTAGATCTCGATGAATAATTCTAAATCTAGAATCTTGATGGAGATAAAGAAGGCCTCGTGCAATCCCAGATATAATATCGAATCTTCTTTGCCAATCAAGTAGTGCACTTTTCTCTTTATCTATGATAAATTCAAGAAACATGTTACACTTCATAAAGAAACTAATGTCGGATGAATAAAGCCTTTAAACCGTCAACAAACTTACCGAAAAGAAATGTATTGAGACTTTTGTTTTCCATGTACTCATATACCAACAACTTCTCTTCAACCTCAATGCAACAACCTAGTAACCGAACAAGGTTTCTATGTTGAAGTTTGGCAATTAACCGGACTTCATTTTTTAGTTCCTCAACTCCTTGACCCGAAGTTCTTGAGAGCCTTTTTATAGCTATAACTTCACCTTCCATGAATGTACCCTGACATCATTAACCAAAAGGATGTTACTTTTGTTTTTCTAACACCTATATGGTTTTTAACTTTTTCTATCTAATATGATATGTTAAATGTCTGGGAAGTCCGATAATTTACCTTGTAAACAGATCCGAACCCACCTTGCCCGAGCTTATTTGCGCTGGAAAAGTTGTTTGTGGCCATAACCAAAGTAGGAAAATCAAACAATGGTAATTCCATTTCATCACTTTCCCTATCACCGGAATATTCTTTTTTACTTGGCACAATAATCCCCTCTTTCATCAAGAAATCTTGACTTCTTTCGTATGCACCTAATGCAGACCAACAACTTTGACATTAGAGATTCAAACCATTAATTTTATAAGTCCATAACTTACATCAAGTTTTTGAATTCTTTTCGATGAAATTAGTCTAGAAGTAGACTTTATCTTTGAATGATTTTATAATGGATGGTTTTATACGTTTTATTTAATAAAAACTTACTGATTTTACCTATTCTAAGTTCATGTTTTGACTCTTAAAAGTCAAATTTACCTTGTCTCTCTATCCTTGAGTTCTTAAACCATTGCGTTTTCTTCCTCTTCATGCAAAATAGTATCAGTAGAGTTAATAGAACTGCACACACACCAGCAGTGATGGCCACAATCATGACAACACGGTTTCCCGAGCTCTTTCCAGAATCCTGAGTCGTTGTGGATGATGGGTCTGCAACATAACAAATAATGAACGTCTGATTAAAACATTACAACACAAAGAGTTAGGATATCCCAGGGAAACCTTATTCACTTTAGTCTACGATAACTGGTCCATATACAATTTTAGCAAATGGGATACAAATTAACGATATACCAATGCGACGTCTAAAACATGTTCATGTGACTATTGATTCCTGCATAATGTGAAACAACGCTCGCTCGTTCTTGTTATCAAAATACTAATCGTCAACTGTCACATTTGACATGGCTTCTATGTTGACATTTTGAGTTCTGCACTTCTGGAGGCTTTACAAGTCTACAACTAAAACCTAACAAACTCTATTTATATCTAGTTTTTGGGTTGAAAATTATAAAAATTGTACCTAAGGTAGTTAGTTAATCATCTTAGACGAGGTCAATCTAATAACTATGTAGACGAAATAACTATGTACACATAACACATTAATATGTTATAAACCAAGATTTAGAAAGCCATGATACGCCAAGTATTGTATATTGAATCAACTAGGCCGGTTTATATTGATAACACAACAACAATGACTTATTGACGTCTGTAGATAGTGAAGGTGATCTAACGAAGTTGCTTATATTCTAGATTAGACACATGAATGTAGATATAAAATATCACTGTCCATCCGTCAATAAGAGTTAGGTTCATGACAAGTTATACGTGTCACTTTCGTTTGTCAATGTTGCTACGAGTTCCTCTAGACTCGTCTACTCAGTACTCAACCTTAGAAACAAATATTGTAACTTTGTTTCTGCGTGGTAACCGACTCCCTTTTACTTGTTTTTCAAGCAATCGCGAAATCTTGAATTCCAATAACGAAACATTTACTAAAGACTCTTGTATGCCATTGTCAGCTACTCGGATGCTACTACAGTTATGTTATCAACTAGTGTTCCCTTGCCCTTAATTGGTAGTAACACTGTTTAGGACAATATTAATCCATTTATCAAAATGATCCCTTGATGCAAGACACCTGACTTGATTCTAATCCATTCTCAAGTACACTTTTTTTAATATAAAAACTTTAAAATAATTATATAGGTTAATCTAGATAGCAAGTAACATTATTTTCCTGCTTCTAAGTTCTAACGTATAAAGTTTTTAAATTCTGTGGTAACTCAATTATTGTACGAAAAGAATAAGAATTTGTGAAAGGGGTGCTTAGATGATGGGCCCAAATGTACATGGTTGATTTAGGTGGTCAAGGTAGATGGGCCCAATATTTTTTTATTAACTTGTAAATGTGTATATATATTCTAAGTTCATGTTTTGACTCTTAAAAGTCAAATTTACCTTGTCTCTCTATCCTTGAGTTCTTAAACCGTTGCGTTTTCTTCCTCTTCATGCAAAATAGTATCAGTAGAGTTAATAGAACTGCACACACACCAGCAGTGATGGCCACAATCATGACAACACGGTTTCCCGAGCTCTTTCCAGAATCCTGAGTCGTTGTGGATGATGGGTCTGCAACATAACAAATAATGAACGTCTGATTAAAACATTACAACACAAAGAGTTAGGATATCCCGGGGAAACCTTATTCACTTTAGTCTACGATAACTGGTCCATATACAATTTTAGCAAATGGGATACAAATTAACGATATACCAATGCGACGTCTAAAACATGTTCATGTGACTATTGATTCCTGCATAATGTGAAACAACGCTCGCTCGTTCTTGTTAGCAAAATACTAATTGTCAACTGTCACATTTGACATGGCTTCTATGTTGACTTTTTGAGTTCTGCACTTCTGGAGGCTTTACAAGTCTACAACTAAAACCTAACAAACTCTATTTTAATTCTAGTTTTTGGGTTGAAAATTATAAAAAATTGTACCTAAGGTAGTTAGTTAATCATCTTAGACGAGGTCAATCTAATAAGTATGTAGACGAAATAACTACGTACAAATAACACATTGATATGTATAAACGAAGATTTAGAAAGCCATGATATGCTAAGTATTGTATATTGAATCAACTAGGCCAGTTTGTATTGATAACACAACAACAAAGACTTATTGACGTTTGTAGATAGCTAGTGAAGGTGATCTAACGAAGTTGCTTATATTCTAGATTAGACACATGAATGTAGATATAAAATATCACTGTCCATCCGTCAATAAGAGTTAGGTTCATGACAAGTTATACGTGTCACTGTCGTTTGTCAATTACTCAGTACTCAACCTTAGAAACAAATATTGTAACTTTGTTTCTGCGTGGTAACCGACTCCCTTTTACTTGTTTTTCAAGCAATCGCGAAATCTTGAATTCCAATAACGAAACATTTACTAAAGACTCTTATATGCCATTGTCAGCTACTCGGATGCTACTTCAGTTATGTTATCAACTAGTTTTCCCTTGCCCTTAATTGGTAGTAACACTGTTTAGGACAAAATTAATACATTTATCAAAATGATCCCTTGATGCAAGACACCTGACTTGATTCTAATCCATTCTCAAGTACAGTTTTTTTTATATAAAAACTTAAAAAGAATTATATAGGTTAATCTAGATAGCAAGTTACATTATTTTCCTACTTCTAAGTTCTCACCTATAAAGTTCTTAAATTCTATGGTAACTCAATTATTGTACGAAAAGAATAAGAATTTGTGAAAGGGGTGCTTAGATGATGGGCCCAAATGTACATGGTTGATTTAGGTGGTCAAGGTAGATGGGCCCAATATTTTTTTATTAACTTGTAAATGTGTATATCTTTTGAGCTCCTTCAAAAACAAGAAAAAAAAAAAAAAATGAAAACAAAAACACAATATATATTGTTTCTGTTTCAATAACACAGATTATTTATTTATTTTTTTATTTTTTTATTATTATTATTATTTTTTTTTTACATGTCAAACTTCAACAAACTATAAATCTTAGAGAAACTAAAGATAAAATTTTATTAGCAACCGAGTGTAATAATGATTACACTTCTACATTGTATTTTATTTTTTTATTTTATTTTATTTATTTATTTATTTATTTATTTTTTTTGTGTGAACAAACTTTTGAATGAAAGAGGTAGGAACAAATGATCAAAGAGTACTTGAGATGAAAATATTAAGCTCTTTCGAGATCTTTGAAAGTATAAAAACAAAAGATTTTTGTATTTTCCCCACTTTAGATAGTTGTGAAAAGAATCACGCAACCATTCACGGAGAAAACGAAAAGGGCTGATAAAGACGATTTCACATGTTGTATTTTGTGGTCCTAATTTAGTCCAATCTACTGTACTTAGTGCATCATGTATGGCACATTCTTAATTCGGGGTTTGTTTTTAAGGAAAATAATAAATAAATAAATAAATAAAATCAATTTTACAAACATATGATCAAATACTCAATTTTTATCTGAAATGCCAAACTACTCATGACACTAGCAAGATTTTGCTAATTTTTTTAAAAAACGTAAAACTTTACTAATTTTATTAAAAAAATCGCCAAGACCTTGCTAGTATTTAGAAAACTAGAAAGGTTGAAAACTAACAACGTTCGTCTGACAATTTTTTGTTTTTTTTAAATCGCAAAGTTGACATTACTAGTTATCTGAAAACTAGCAGGTTGACCTTGCTGGTTTTCAATCTTGCAATTTTTTTAGAAAAACTAGCAAGATCCTCATAGTTTCATGGGTAGTTTGACTTTTTAGATAAAAATTGAATATTTGTTAAAATATGTTTGGAATTTTTTTATTTATTTATTTTTTTCAAGGCACGTATTATATTTTATGTTCAGCTGTGATTCAGTTTGATTTTAGGCTTATTATTTGACTTAACACATGTCTTATAGATTTACCTTTTTCTACCTATATTCTTGCTTATGAAATTATTATGACTTAAATATGAAAAATAAGCTTATAGACGACTAGAAAATAAGCTAGAATAATAATAAACTCATAAAATACAAGTCGGGTCAAATAAGCTCATAAAATTAAACAAAGTGTTACAACTAAATCATATTAGGTACTTTTTATTATTAGATGCTATCGAATTAGACTAGGCGTAACATGAGGAATGTCCACGTAAACATTTTTTTGTTCTTTTTCTTTTTCCGGGTATACTTTCTACTCTTGTTGATCAAATAATTCAAAGTGTACTGTCAATATATGAAATTATGAAGTTAAGAACATGTAGCATATCTACATTTTATAATATATTGTTACCTACTTACATCTTCACTTTGAAACATTCATATTTCCTTCTAAAATAAGGATATTTAAAATGCAATTATTTTGTCTTCAGATTATTTCTAAGTTAGCTGTCTTTTCTATTTTCTTTTTCTAACATCAAATAAACCATTTACAATCATTTTCATTTGTTTATATATTCAAGAGTATGATGACTCGGATTGACCGGTCGTATAAGATGATCTTCAAATAAAAAATAATAATAATAATAATAATAATAAATAATAATAAAAATAAAATCAAAAATAAAAAACTAATACATGTCAATTTGGAAAAGCAAACTTAAGACTTATGTGTATAGTAGACGACCCTATGATTGACCCTTAATACTACTATGAATTAACAAATGTTTAAANTTTGACTTAACACATGTCTTATAGATTTACCTTTTTCTACCTATATTCTTGCTTATGAAATTATTATGACTTAAATATGAAAAATAAGCTTATAGACGACTAGAAAATAAGCTAGAATAATAATAAACTCATAAAATACAAGTCGGGTCAAATAAGCTCATAAAATTAAACAAAGTGTTACAACTAAATCATATTAGGTACTTTTTATTATTAGATGCTATCGAATTAGACTAGGCGTAACATGAGGAATGTCCACGTAAACATTTTTTTGTTCTTTTTCTTTTTCCGGGTATACTTTCTACTCTTGTTGATCAAATAATTCAAAGTGTACTGTCAATATATGAAATTATGAAGTTAAGAACATGTAGCATATCTACATTTTATAATATATTGTTACCTACTTACATCTTCACTTTGAAACATTCATATTTCCTTCTAAAATAAGGATATTTAAAATGCAATTATTTTGTCTTCAGATTATTTCTAAGTTAGCTGTCTTTTCTATTTTCTTTTTCTAACATCAAATAAACCATTTACAATCATTTTCATTTGTTTATATATTCAAGAGTATGATGACTCGGATTGACCGGTCGTATAAGATGATCTTCAAATAAAAAATAATAATAATAATAATAAATAAATAAATAAAAATAAAATCAAAAATAAAAAACTAATACATGTCAATTTGGAAAAGCAAACTTAAGACTTATGTGTATAGTAGACGACCCTATGATTGACCCTTAATACTACTATGAATTAACAAATGTTTAAACAGCTTGTACATAGATTAAAAGTATAATCACATTTAGTCTTACCATTGATTTTTCGTTAATCGTTTGCCTACGACTTTATATATTCCTATTCGAAGCAATATAATATAATATATATTGTTAGTTGACATTTATCAACATTGTCATACAATGACAAATTTAATTTACGTGTATCATTCGGACCACGTCTAACCAATGACTAAGTCTTACCTAATAGATATACAAAGTAAACGACTTGTATAGTATTACGTTGTCGCGTATATCATAAACTCTGGGCAAAAAAAAACTTAAGGGCAAGATAAAAATATCGAGTATTAACAACATGTATTAGCGTATAGTTAATACTTAAGGTTTGAGTATTCGAAAACATACCTAAATCAGAAGCTGCAACTCTAATGTAAAGATCTTGACCACCACCTTCAGAATCAGCATACTGTCTCATGTCGAAAAGATCCACTTCCCAAATTACACAACCCGACCCGCCTTGAGTAATATTCATATTAGCATAAGCAGCACACGAACAGTTCCTTTTACAAATCGTAGCACACGTACTCAAATTCATCGTTTTATCAACAAAAACTTTAGAACTCTCGGGCAGTTTCATATTCTTCAAAGGCAAAAAGCCATCCGACTCGCAATCCAATTCAGACCTCCTAACACACCCGTCCGACCCATCTCGTAAATCCCACGCTTGTTTATTTTTTGGCACAAATCCTTTCATACATTTACAAACGGGAGCAGCATTCATGTCACAAATCCCGTAGGGCCCACATTCTCCGTAAAAATCACATTGATCACGTGGAGCGAACCAGTATTCGCTCCACGTTTGAGATGTTTCAACCCACGTGTAACGTCTAAGTTCACCTGATGTACTCATGATTAACCGTGAATAGACCGAATCATTTAACATGTCAAATGAGTACGAGATTTCATCTGCATCATTTACAAACTCAAACTCAATCAAATTAATAGCACTTTTCATCTCTGGTACACCGCTAAACCTTCTTCCATTCCACGGTCCACTCCGGTATCGTACCGTTACATTCTTCCGTAAAAAAAACTGTGGAAAACCATTTGGATCCATTTTGAATGTATATTCACCCTCACCTGTACGAATTTATACGTTAAACTTATTGTTCACCACCGGAACTTGAACTTGCAATACTTTGATAATTGTTTTGCCAAAGTGACCATTTATTTCATGACATTGTGAAATACTAATATTATTCTAGCTGAGCTACTTATTGAGATTCAAGTGACTTTTCAATGTAGAATTAAGTAACTGTTTTTTAAACGACAATTTTTACACACCTATACTACTTATTCACAATATATATATATATATATATATATATATATATATATATATATATATATATATATATCTCACAAATATTTCTACCGAGACTTAAACTCACAACCTCTTGGCTGGTAACTAGCATCAAAATGTTTCATTTACGGCCGTATGTCCATGCATTACACTAGTTATTAAAATCACTTTTTTACGAAAAAGAACATATATATAATTTCTCAAAATTAAAAATAAATAAATAAATAAATTAAAAAATAGTAGTATTCATATATGGCAGCTCATTTTGTATTTATCATACCTGGATCATCATTGGTCTTCCACGACTTTAAAAACCGGTTTTCTCCAGTTTTTCGATCTAACCCGAGTTTCTGCCCAGGTAACAAAGTATCCGTTGGATGTTCAAAGCTTTGCCAAATATAATTATCCGAATCATCATCTTCATCTCGCAATACAAAGTTACCATTATCCAAAAGCTGTGCCACAGTGTTCTCGCTAGAAAATGACTGGTTAGATGACCATATCGCGCTTTCGGCCTCATTGACAAGTATAATGTTGCCGTTTTCGCCTATAGTAAGTTTTCCCGTCGATGTATTTAGTGGTGTGTTTCTATTAGCTACCCAAACATATGTTCTTTCGGTTTTGGATATTTGCTTGTACCATATGCCTATGTACGAGTTGTTGTTATTGTTGGTTGTTTTGAAGAAGCCTAGCTCGAATGCTTGGTTACTTGAGACTAAAGTTTGATCGATTGATAAAGGTTGTTTTGGTGTAATTGTGTCTGTGGCTAGTGAGAGATAAGGGAAGAGAAACAAAAGTATGAATATGTTGATATTTTTATGAAAATGGTGTTTTTTCATTTTCTTTTTTGATTGATGGTTTTAGGGAGAATTGGAATGAATGATGGTGTTGGGAATTTAGATGTAAATTGATTTAATGAAAAGGAATAAGGAAGTGTTGGTTGACCTCATCTTTTATTTGTTTGGTAGGTCTTGATTTGTTTGTCAATTATTATTATTATTGAAAGATTATTATCATATTGAGTTTGAATCTTCAAAAAGATTTTCAAAGGTGGTATGTGGGGATAAAAAACGACATTCATCTTACGTGTGAAAATGTTGGTGATATTGGTAAAGTAACAAATGATGTTAGTACTTTTCTTTTTTGATTTTTATACCATAAGGTTAGGATAATCTATGTGTGCTACAAGTTCAATAAATTTGTCGGTTAAATCATCTTATTAACACACGTCATATCCCATTTATTAGCAAGAAGAAGATATTGTAGGCTTGTAGCGTTTTTTGAATAACTATAGCGTCGGCTCAAAAATGGATTTCAAAAAGTGTAATAATCTTTATACACTTTTCAATAATAATCATTATTATTTGAACAACTTTTTTATATTTCTTGTAGTAATGTACTAGTTATAATACCCGCGCACGCGCGGGTTTTTTTTAAATTTTCTTTAATGATATATTTTTATTTCTTAAAAAACAAATGATTTAATCTTTTTGTTTGTTTGATTTTTGATTTTTAATTATATTTGTTTATTATTAAAGATAATCATTTAAAAATTTAATCGCATCTTATCTATATTTTTTTATATATCTTCTATTGCATCTTATCTATATTTTTTTGTATTTATCTTCTACTTGTGTAGTATATCAACATAACAAATTTTTAAAATTTTAAATTAAAAAATAATAATTAAAATATTACCTAATAAAGAAATATTCTTTTTTCAAAGTACCCACTAAGGGTTTTGTTTTATTATATAAAAGATTTGGAACTTTTCTGACTTCTGCTATGGAAACTTGATCTGGGACCGCTACGAAAATTAACATGTTTGGGTTTAGTTTGAATAGGTTTTGGGTCGTGCTTGAGTCGACCAATTTAACCCGCTAACCCGTTTAAGATTTTCTTCAAAAATAAAAAAAATTATAAACACTTTGTTATACGAGTTTAATGTGTTAAATGAGTTGACTCAGGAACCCTTTTAACCTATGTAATGTGTCAACTTGTTTAGATAAACAGGTTAACCCACAAACCCGTTTAACCTATGTAATGTGTATAACACCCGTAACCCGATGACGTATTATTTTATAGTAAAGTAAAGATATTAAATTATCTAAAATGTATTTTATAAGAAAATGGTAAAGTTAGAAACTAATATCAAGTGAGTGTTAAGTTGTATAAAGATATGTGACTAAACTAAGAAGAATGAGACTAGAAGGGCTAGTCTTGCCAATTTAGCAAAGTTAATTAATTAAATATTTAGATTACTAGTAAATTAGGGAGAGTTCCAAAAATTTGTGTGTGTGTGTGTGTGGAGAACATTTTAGGAAGAAGAAAAGGGAGGGATGGAGTAATTTGGTGTTCATGTGCAATTGATCAAAGGATTAAGTAGAGAATCAAGCCCTAAACACCCTAACCCCTTTAAAACATCTCAAGTAAGGGCCCGTTTGGTTTGCAGGGATAAGGGTAGGATTTGGGGTTGATGGAAAAGAGTTGTTGTTTGGTTGGTTTTTGTAGGTCCCACAAATGGGGATGAGTCTTAACTTTTTTCTTTGTGCTAATCCTATGTCACACGCCAACTTTTAGCATAGCATTCAACTTAAGTGGGTCCAATTATTAGCTCAACCAATCATATTTTCTTTAATTGTCATTTAACTATAAATTATATTCATTTATAATGTATATAATATACTATTTTATTATATTTTTCTCTCTCCTCATTTAATTAAAAAACTATATCAAATCCAAATCTAAATCCTAAACCCGTCTACCAACCAAACGGGCTCTAAGTATTTTGTTATTTTTGTAATTAGGGTTCATGAGATTGAATTTGGCAAATTGATTTAAAGATTGGTAATTCATTGAATTAATATTGAATTAGTTACGATTTAGGTTAATCCCCTTATAGGAAGCAATTAAAGATAGAACTTTGATTTCCCAAGTAGAGAACTAGTGGGTTGTTGAGGTAAGTATATTGACTAAACTTATTAATGTTTCATAATTTCAATTTATATTGAATTATGATGTTTTGTGATTTAATGATCAAGGAAAATTGTTAATATTAAGTAGCTTGGATCCAATGCTAGAATATATGAAACATTAGCATAGTAATTATGCTGATTAAGGTATGTTTAATGTTTGTGAATGCTTTCATTGATATGTCGTAGCTAGCAAATTGTTAGTTATGACTTGTTAATGTTAAGTTTATGTCTTATACTTACTAAGCATTTCACTTATGGAAAAGTTTAATGATGTTTTGTAGGTTCAAGCGTTGAAGGTAAAGGTAAGGAAAAGGCTTAGATGCTAGCTATGATAGTAGCTTAGCATTTTGGGATTTAGATGCTAGCTATGATAGTAGCTTAGCATTTTGGGATTGGTAAGTAGAAGACCTCGTTTCTTGGACCAAGTGTGTGTAGAAAGTTGGAAGCCTTGGAAGTGTCGTTTTTCAACTTGGTGTATCTTTTGTTTCATTCGGTCACTTTGATGTTTGTAGTCTTTGAATTGTGTTTAAGTCATGTCTTGTAAATGGTAGTAAATATGGTCAAGTTCTAGTGGTTAAGTCATGTCTTTTGTTTCATTTGATCACTTTGATGTTTGTGGTCTTTGAATTGTGTTTAGTCATGTCTTGTAACCACGAGAACTTGACCTAATCTACCAGATATTGGAACCAAGAACAAAACGCTGTTAAGATTATGTAACCTAAATGGTAAATATCTTAAACAATCGTATGAACGTATCCTTGAAAACGAATATAAGCAAAAAACTTATCACATCTCCTCAATGCAGATCTTTGTTCTTTCATAGCGTCATCAATAAAAGAGTGTTCTCTAACTTGCAATAATGTAAAACCAAGGGCTAATTTGTTACTAAGAAAATTTAATTTCCGGGTTGGCATTGCATTAGCGTTTTTTTGGTAAAGCTTTCAAGACATGTTTGGGGATGAGTAATGAGTACATGGATTTGTTATATTAAGCATCATGGCGGGAAAATGGATGAGACGTGTGAAATAGAGGATATTAAATGAAAAAAGAAAATTTTGTCACAGTAAAAAGACCATTATATCTTTTCCTAAAAACGGACATTAGGAAGTTGTTTGAGGGATAACGGTAAAAGGGACCTTAAAAGATCATAAACATGGAAGTAGGAACCTTGGGTACGAAAATTTCTTTTGCTAAACTCAGCGTGATGTTTTGATACAAGTACAGGGACGAACATTGTATTCTACTCTAATTATTACGGAGTATATACTATTCTACTAGCTAGTGTGTCCTCTTTGTTTCGATGGCCCTTTTGGTTATGTTATGTTAATATTTCATTAATAAGAACGCGTTTTGCATTCGTCGTTTCAAATGAGTACATTATTATCCTATAACAACTAAACAATTTTAAAGGTTTATAACCAAAGTTGACCCCATAATTATAAGTTTGCGAGTTTATACATATCTCCAGACAAACGTTTGGTGAATGGTCGATTTGTCAATCCAAACATTTTCCTCGTTATTGCATCACCTATTCAACAACTTCTTTTACTACGTTTTTTAATGTAACTTATTTTGAGCTATGACTTAAGTGTAGGGATGGCAAAAGCACCCGAAACCGACGGGGAAAACCGAAACCCGAACCGGTTGGGTCGGGTTCGGGGGCGGGTTGGCGGGTTTGGATGCGGGTTTGGGTATTGATATAATTTTTTAGCCGGGTACGGGTTCGGGTACGGGTTCGGATAATACCCGCCCGATTACCTGTACCCGTACCCGTATCCGCTTACCCGAATCTATATCCGCTTTATTGATATTATAATTAACTAGAATATATATACATTATATATAATTTCTTCCATTATATTTTTTTATATACGTATCTCTATTATATAACATATTTTATTCTGTACATGAATTATCCAAATGGGTTAAATCATTTGATACGATATTCATTTTCTTTAACTTTAAAAAAATGTATATTATGGTGTTTTCCTTTATTTTTTCGGTAGATTTTAGTGTGACTTAATATTAATACCGCCATTTTGTCCATATAATATTCAATTGGGGATAACCGAAACCCGCGGGGAAAACCCAAAAAACCGATGGATTTTATAAACGGGTACCCATCGGGTTTTGGGGCGGGTTTGGGTATGGATTTCATAAACGGGTACGGGTACGGGTTCACTAAAACCCGACCCAAACCCGACCCGTTGTCATCCCTACTTAAGTGAATGATTCCATATCTGTGATTAGTCAAGTACTCCCTCCGTCCCATATTAAATGTCATGTTTGACTTTTCAAAGTCTTTCTTTCTCAACTTTGACCTTAAGTAATTGTGTTTGTGTAATATAATACTTGATACAAAATATATGAATGGATTAAGTTGTAAATGTATTTTCATTGCGTATAATTTTTTTCAAATACTATATAACACAAGTAAAAATATTTAAAGTCAAAGTTGATAAAGAAAGACTTGAAAAGTCAAACATGGACATTTAATATGGGACGGAGGGAGTAAACGGTAAGTTAATGTTCATGTCTTAATCTCAAAACAAATAAAAAAGAAATGCCAAAAAACAGGAAGTAGGTTCGAATTATTTTTGCACAACGGCATATTAGTCATGGATGCACATCTTCACACATTTTTTAATCCATTGTTTTGACTTTTTGATGGTGTTTAGCTCATTGTATATTCTCAGTTAATATATACTCGTAATCTATTGTCTTAACTTTGCCAACTATTATTACAGTATATTTTAGTTGACTAGATTCGCTATCTAGCATCTAATGTAGTGACTGTTCCTCCTTTAAGTGGTCACAGACTCATTTTAGGTTTATCTTAAAGTTGCTCTTGCACACGTAATAGTTTTTCACGTAATAGTTTTTATTTATGTGCATCACAATACTTCAAATGATAAGTTCTACATATGGTTAGATGTTTTGTTTTTGCGATGCTACGTTAATATTAACGAGAACGGCGTCGGCCGTCGCGTTGCGGGCGGCCTGTTTTTTTCCCGAAATTATGATAAGCCAAAATGCGTTGTGGCGGGTCTTTTTGACATTAATTTTGATTCAGATCGTGTGCCGTTTATCCATAAACGGATCAACAATCTCTGAAAAATAACTTTTCAAACATGCAATTGTACACATAAAAATTGGTATATCAATCCTCCCTTTGTAATAACATTGTTGATGAGACGAAAAATGTTACGTTTTTAGGGGTCGGTTTGAGTCCTAATTCGTATGTTTTTGGTTTGGATTTCACCCAAAGTCGTTTCTTTTCTCATTTTAGGTACTTTTGAAGGGAAAATCACAAAAGAAGCATTTTCGGGCGTTTTCGGAGTGAAAAAGTGCGGAAAACAACAAAAACTCAAAAGACCTTAAAAATCATAGAAGGTGACGCCGTCACACTCTACAAGGTGACGCCGTCAGGAACAAGTGAAGTCCAGAAGTGGAAAAAAGACTCGTGACGGGCCAAAGAGTTCGTAGTGCAATTTGGTGACGCCGTCAACTAAGGCCGTCAGATCTGGAACCAGCAATTATGACCACGTCAATCAAGGCCGTCAGGAAACCCTAATCGCCGAGCTGACGACGTCACCTATCGGGCTGACGCCGTCAGCCCGCATTTTCTATATATATATATAGACGTTTTTTCTTTATTTGGGAGGAACTTTAGTCGAATTTTGGAGTGGAGAACTTTAGGGTTAAACCTCTAAGTATCGTGTATATACAATACTCCCCCGATACACGTACCCGGTATCACGTACATCCGTCAATACTCCCGTAACAACATGTTTAATTCCCTAAATGAGTCACAGCAATTTCTATTTGATATTATAATTAACTAGAATATTCATAACGATTATATGTATTAACTATGTTGTGATATGTATTATATTATGCCTGTGCCTATTTCTTTCTTATTCAACTTTATGCTAGGTCTAAATATCTTATCTACTTTTAGTTTATGTCTAATAACATCTATAATGTAAAACTTCTAGATAACAATGTAATATAATCCAAAATGTTAATAGTGCAATTTGATTATGTCTTGGATGTATAATTTCCTAACCCTCCCCCTTTTTTTTTTTTTTTTTTTTTTTTTTTTTTTTTTTT
>LBNU01029315.1:150158-168413 GCA_014162995.1 Artemisia annua
CTTGTCTTTCTTTCAACATGCTAGGCTAATTTACTTTGTGTTTGCTTAGATCTAATGAAACCTAACTATTGATTATCATGTGATGTGTGTGTTGTGATTGTGTTTGGGTGAATGTTTCATCTACGTTAGACTAGAGAAAACTGGCTAATCTCCTATACGGTAACAAGCTTGAACGTCTTTAGAAACGTGAATCGTATGTGCGTTATCGATTTTAAGGTAGTATTTCATGCATAGGTTGCTATCGGTGAGCTCGTGATAGGATGCTTGACGTATCGTCATAGAGTGAGGTAGGAACTTATAGAGTTAGGGAATTGAACGCACTCCCTACGACTTGTTAGGAATACACCCGTCATCCACGCAAACTCAACATACTAATTACATGGTAAAAGATAGTTAGGGAGTAATGAAATCTAAGTAAACACTATTCTCCCACCATTGTTTGTCCCAAAACCAAAAAAATACAAAAAATATAAGTAGATTAGAAGTAGATAACTTGGGTTAGTTGACTAGCAACTAATTCCGCCCTCTCCTCCAAAACCAGAGATTTTATTGCTTTCATAAAACATAAAAATACAAAAAGAATCTTCCTCCACCCTTAGACCTAGATTAGAGTAGCCTTTAGCCTAACGAACACTATTCCCTGCGAGAGAACGATCAATCCCCCGGTACTTGCCACTACACTATACTACATCGGTCAGGTACACTGCCTGGTGGGGATTGCAAGCTTCTCGAGATCCCTCGAGAGGTAAAACGTAGTGCGTGTTGCAGTCCCGCACGCATCAATTGTCATACAGAAGCACTTTTGGACAAAAGGTTTAGATCTTGTGCATTTACAAATATAAAAGCACTACATGATCTTACTTGAATACAACACTGAATAAGAACCAATAACACAACATATGTCTATGTTCTTCACTTGTGCAATACACTCTTTTTTGGGGCCTTTTTCTGTATGTTCCTGCAAACCAAAGACACAACAGTACCATAACATAGTTAGTAACATTTAATATTACAGTGAAGCTTGTATCTTAGAGATTGAAATTAAGTTATTGCAAATATGAAGTAGATGCAGCTGTAAAAATGAAATTGAATTGAGATTTTATGGCAACAATGTAGCTCATGGCCTGTTTAATTTATCTTCATTAATATCTGCTCATCAGAAGAAGTTTGCAACCTTTGTTTTTCGTATTAGTTTCACTATATCCAAACACTATAAACTACTTATAAGTCCACTATGTCAATTACTTCGCATAACATCATAACACGAAATACATAAAAAAAACATAATTGAGTATGAAATCTTACGGCCAAAATCCACCAGTATAAGCCTGAGAACTCCTATTAACAAACAAAAGCAAAGTAGGATACCCTTTAATCCCAAGACCAGCAGCTGCTTTTGAATACCTTTCAGCGTCAATTTTACTCGTCAAAACCCCACTCTTCAACTCCCTCAACTTGGTTGCAGCGTCAGCAAACCTAGGCATAAGTTCAGCACTTCTAACATCCCAAGGAGCATAACCCAACACTAAAACAAACTCATTACCACTAACAACAACATTAGTATTATCATTATTAAGATTAAGAACTATCCTTTATGCTTTTGTCAACACTTCTGCTTCAGAAGATGGCTTATTTGATGCATCTTCCAAAACTAAGTTCTTAAAATTCTATGACTTTTGAACTTGCCAATAAAGACTTATATAAATTGGTTTACTTATTCATCTTGTATGCTAATTTCGATCAGCTTGTCTCACGTTTACTGTAAGTCTACTTATATGCTTATTTGTAAGTCTTATCAACAGTTTAGAGTGTTTGGCTAAGACAAAAGCGCTTGGGCTGTATGTTTCGTCAAGAATCCAAAACAGTATATAAGCATACACAATCGGAGATGATACAACTGTAAAAAAAATAACATGTATTTATAAAATAAAAGCCAGAAAGAGATAATAACATATCTAAGACCAAGGGTCGGCTAAAACTGAAGTTGTAAAACAACCAACCTCTAGCGAACACCTGAGCATTATCACGGTTGACTGGTAGCTGTCGGGATCCAGCAGCTGCACGCGCATTTACATCTACACAGTAGAGAAAAAAAATGAATATTGTATCAACGTAGATGATGATCTACACATATACAATAACTCTAAACTAAAAAAAAAATGTATTGTTGCAATTATAAAAGAAAGAAAAACATCTAAAATTATAGAAAAACATATCGCGCCCTGACTTTAGCCTTTCATTGTACCAAAAAAAAGCGTTACAATACATTTTTTATGAAATTGGGGGTCACCCGTACACGCTTATGTTCTACATTAATCATTAGAGGTGGCAAAATCAATGGGTTGGGTCACGGGTTAAACGGGTAAAATATCAGTTAGAGAAACTTCCATCCCTTTGTCCCATTTTCTTTTTAGCTAAATATACCCATTTGATCTGTCAGAGAATATATAACCTTAATTGAACCATTGAACTATTAATTTTGTTGCAATTGCCACCTCTATCAATCATTTAAGGAGTATATACCTGTTCATGCATAGTGGTTCGCCGATCTCTTTATCATAACTCAAAACTTCCACCTCAAGAATTGCAGCTTTACCTAAAAGAACAAACATTATTCAAAAAATTGTAGCTTCATCAAATGACATGAGAAATTGAGAAGTAAAACATCATTTTAATGATGTTACTGTTGACTACTTTTATTAGCGCACATGGATAGACAGAATAAATAGCATCTTCTTAGTAGCTCATTCAAACCTTTATCCTGCAAACCAATGATGCTCGCCTTGTTCTGCATCTGCAAAGAAAAATTAAAAATAAAAAAGTCAATAACCCTAAGAATTCTGCAGCAATAGATATATGAATAACCAAACGCAAAGAAACTCTAAAACCTATAGTAAGAAAAGAAAACACAAACTCAAAACAACCTTAACGGCCACCATTTATACATACCATAGCAGGCCTTATAATAGGTCCAGCATATACATTGTACACTTCATGAGCTTCCGGATAATATCCAAAAACTTTGTACGACACCTCTTCATCATGCATAAGCACAACTTCTGCAACTACATGAGCTAGCAAACCAAATTTCGTAATTAGTTTCGCCACTAAGCAAGATAAAATATTACAAAATAATAATAATAATAATAAGAATAATAATAATAATAATAATAATAATAATAATAATAATAATAATAATAATAATAATAATAATAATAATAATAATAATAATAATAATAATAATAATAATAATAATAATAATAACAACTTATAACTTATAACTTATCTTTCACACCTGGACTAACAACATTACGCTAATGTTACCAGTTTCGAACTCTCCAAAGAAACATTGTGTAACGCACTTCTACCCTATGAAATCAGCGGCGAACTCACATTCTCAGTTAAAGCTTCTTCTGAAGCCATAACACGATCCAGACCACGAAAACCAATCTTATCTTTTAAAGTTGTCACTCCACCTGTTCAAGAAAATAGCCAAAACTATATATCACAAACTATATAAACCAATAAACAAACACAATACATCCTATTTTTTTTTTTTAAAAAAAGGCAATATACCAATCTCATACGGTTTTCAGTATCTCAAACCACTTCTCATAATTGCACCTAACAACATACACAGTAAACACACTTTAGTTGATCTTTAATCCAAGAAAACAAACCCAATTAGCAAACCATAGTAAAACATAGAAAAAGAAATTAGAACGATTATAACCTTCCTACAAAAAAATTAATTATAATCAAAATCAACTACTTCCCCCAAAATAAAAAGACACACTAAATCTTCTAAAACAAAATACCTGCGATTTGAAGCCGTGAATGCATATCCAAACACATATTGTTGCAATGTTAAATAGCAGCTACATCCAAAGACCCCTAATTTCATGAAAACCTTTAAATTTAAACGAAACCCTAATTTTTATAAATCATTTACAAAACCCCTAAATTTATATGAAGCCGTAATTGTTTTGAACCACATACCAGTAAATATCTTAAATGATTACTTATAAAAGAGTCAACAAACCTCACGAATAGTAGCCGTTCTCTTGAACCTCCCTAACTTACCGTTGCAAAATTCCATCCTTCGATCATGAACTGGATGTTTGTTCATGTAATATTGATGATGGAATAACATACAAAAAATCCCAGGAGTTGATTTGGGGCTCTTTCTGCATCTATAATTTGAGCCGTACGTGTGTGTGGAAAGTTCTGGGTGTATCTGTGTCAAAGCTACAGATTAGGTTTATGGTAAACCTTACTTGGACTGGACTGGGAGGGAATGGGCTACGCACTAAGCCCATAATTTTGGCGGGAAAGTAGAAGGTAAAACGGCACGGGATTTATATAAATAGGATAATGATCCAAAATGACGATATATTATTCAGCCAAAATTAAGCCCAAACCAAAACTTAACTATCAAACCCAACATGATCTAAACCCGAAAGCTACAACTAAAAGCCAGCTCAGAACTATTATTTTAAAAAATTATTATAACTTTTTAAAAGTGTGCTTTGAGTGTTCGACCTTTGAACTAGTTTACTGTGCTTACGATCGACCATATAATATTTGCATTAGGTTGAAACCTCATAGAATAGCACATCTCCATATACTAGTAATAAATTGTTGTAGTTGTTCAAAGGTATTCAAAACCAAGCAACATCAGCTTCTTCTTGTTATGGCCACTTTAGTAACTGCAAGGTAAGTCTATACTTAAACCAAAGATTAAGATGCAAATTAAAGTGAGGGGCTCCAATGCAATAAGAAACTTATTAGTAGCCAAAGTGATATATATATCCAAGACTTGAAGAGGTCAAAGTGAACATGTCCTTGATCAAGTTCATACACAAGTTTTGTGTGTTTTCATTTCATTTGAATCACACACTTTTCGAGCTGCAGTTATATCTAAGGTTTGTTTTCGAACCCCTCTTAGGTGCTGTTTCTTTTTCCATATGGGGAAGGTTATGGACCCATCAAGTTATTTAATATTGTTATTTTTGTAAATGGGGCCTATTTTTTCCTTTGTTTCATCTTAGTCTACAAAGCTTGAAAATTGATCCCTTCCCCATCCAGATCAATTAACAGCTCTAGGACCCACATGGACCCACATTAATCTAAGGGGAAAAATAAACAACCCTTTTCCGTTTGGTTCGCAAAATGTTTTTGACGGAATTGGAATGTTAGTGAATTGGAATCCGTAGGATTTGGAATTTGTAAAAACTAGCGAGTGTTTGGTTGGAAAAAAAAGGGAAAGAAACATATTATATCAAAATATTTAAAATTTTATTTTAGTTTAAAATTGATAAATTGAATATTATTTATTTAGTGTACTATTTATAATAATAATAATAATAATAATAATAATAATAATAATAATAATAGTAATAGTAGTAATAATAATAATAATATAATAATAATAATAATAATAATAATAATAATAATAATAATAATAATAATAATAATAATAATAATAATAATAATAATAACGCTAAGAGTGGTCGTTTTATATTTCTTAGAATAAACTTTTGTATTCAGAAAGTAGTGGGAGCACAACTTGTGTCTAGACTCTCATCCAATTTTATGTAAGCTTATTATGTTAAAAAAATAAAATAAACAATAATAATAATAATAATAATAATAATAATAATAATAATAATAATAATAATAATAATAATAATAATAATAATAATAATAATAATAATAATAATAATATTCATTAAGTATTTTTGAATAATAATAATAAAAATGATAATAAATAATTCTATAAATTTCTAAAATAAAGTGATGTTCTAATAAAAATAAATAATAATAATGAAATAAAAAATTATAATAAATAAATAATAAAATAAAATTAAAATAATAAAATAATCAAAAAAATTAAAAAATAAGTAATAATAATAACAACAACAACAACAACAACAACAACAACAACAACAACAATAATAATAATAATAATAATAATAATAATTGATTTTTGATGATAACTATAATGGAATTCCATGAAATTGTAAACATTCCTCCCTACTTTGCAATGGAATGCTGAATTCCACACATATGGGATTTTAAAGAATTTTCATTCCATTCCATTTACCAACCAAACACATTAAGGAATGGAATTTAGATTTTGAATTTGTTGAATCTTCCAACCAAACACGTTATGGAATGGAATCATATTCCAATTCCATCAGAATCTTGAAGATTCCGCGAACCAAACGGGGCCTTAGTTTCTTGTTCTTAAATGCTAATAGTAAAACGTATTATTAGGTTAAAATTAGATAAGTAGTAATGTATAGTAAAAGTTCACAGGTAAAACGTAGTGCGTGTTGCAATCCACGCGCATCATAGTAAAGCATACATAATCTTAAATAAACTTACTATGAAAGTAGAAGAATCCTTAAATGTAACCTTTGACGAAACTCCTCCACCTCCTAAAACCTTACCCTTAGAAGATGATGATGTGATTGAGGAAGAAGCTATTGAGGTTAGTAAAAATAAGCCTTTAAGATATGATAACGAAATAGAAACATTAATTAGAAGAAAATGAGGTTGTAAATATTAAGGAATCTAAGTCACACCCATTAGACAACATTATAGGCAACCTAAATCAAAGAACACTTAGATCACAAGCTCAAGATAAAAATAACTTCTTTTATTTTGTGTCAACAATAGAACCTAAGAATATAAATGAAGCCTTAAAGGATGAAAGTTGGATTATGGCTATGCAAGAAGAATTAAATCAATTCAAAACAAATGATGTTTGGGAACTAGTCTCAAATCCTAGGAATGTTACCATAATAGGAACCAAATGGGTATTTAGGAATAAATTAGACGAAAATGGAATAGTAACTAGGAATAAAGCTAGGTTAGTCACCCAAGGTTATAATCAACAAGAAGGAATTGATTATGACAAAACCTATGCCCCTGTAGCGAGATTAGAATCCATTAGAATACTCTTAGCTTACACCTGCACCCTAGACTTTAAGTTATACCAAATGGATGTGAAGAGTGCATTCCTTAACGGTTTTATCAAGGAGGAGGTATATGTGGCACAACCTCCAGGATTCATTGACTTCGCAAAACCTGATTATGTTTACAAACTAAAGAAAGCTTTATATGGTCTTAAACAAGCTCCAAAGGCTTGGTATGATAGACTAAAAGCATTCTCGGTTAAACATAATTATTCCATGGGAATGGTAGACAACACTCTCTTCGCTAAAAGAAGTGACCCAAATATCATCATTGTTCAAATATATGTTGAGGACATTATATTTGGATCAACTTGTCAAGAAATGTGTGATGAATTTGCCAAAATCATGCATGATGAGTTTGAGATTAGTATGATGGGTGAACTAAACTTATTCCTAGGATTACAAATAAAACAATTAGAAGATGGAATATTTTTTAATCAATCTAAGTATATTAAGGAAATGCTTAAGATATTTGGACTAGAAGACTCTAAGCCACTTAAGATACCCATGTCCATGGAAATTAAACTCACAAGAGATGAAGAAGGTGAGTCCGTAGATAACACTAAGTATAGAGAAATGATAGGTAGTTTACTATACTTAACGGCAAGTAGACGCGATATCATGTTTAGTGTTTGCCTTTGTGCTCGCTTTCAAGAGGATTCTAAAACCTCTCACCTAGAAGCGGTTAAGCGTATCTTCCGATACATTACAGGCACTATACACTTAGGATTATGGTATCCCAAGGGATCTGGCATAGAAACCATTGTCTATGCGGATTCGGATCATGCGGGAGACTATATAGATAGAAAGAGCACTAGCGGTTTCACGTTTATGGGATGTTTCTAACATCTTGGTTTTCGAAGAAGCAAACCGCTCTTGCTATTTCTACCACTGAAGCCGAATACGTAAGCGCCGGAAAGGCATGTCAACAAGCACTATGGATGAAACAAGCTCTCGTAGACTATGGCATTAGGTTAGAAAATGTTCCTATTATGTGCGATAACAAAGGAGCTATAGATTTAAGTAAGAACCCCGTTCAACACACTAGGACTAAACATATAGAAATACATCATCACTTCCATAGGGATAATGTGCAAAAAGGAAACATAACAATAGAAAAGGTAGCTTCGGAAGATAACATTGCCGACATATTTACTAAGCCCCTTAAGCGTGAAATATTTAACCACTTGCGTTTAGGATTAGGAATGATGGAACAAATTGATTGAATTTTATTAAATGATCAAAACTTTCTGAAATTTTCAAAGTTCTGGAAATTTTCATGTGTCAGATTGGCTGACCCCTTAAATGTATAAGGGCGGCCCCCTTAAAATTAAGGGGACCGGCCTCACTTTAAGGGGGCCGGCCATCTGAGGATTAAATTTTTTTCTTTCTTTCTTCTTAAATCTGAGTCTAGGATTATGTTTTCAACAAAATCAGGAATTGAGATATTTTGTTTGCATAATCTTACTTTCAAGGAAAAACCTCAATTCATTTCAAAATCATTCTCACGATTAGGAAACTCATTGTTGAATAATGATAAAAACATTTCTCTTAAATCATGCATAATAGTCTCACTCTCGTTATCTATATGTATATAATCCAATATATACTTATATATGACACTTAGAAGTGAGCAAAGTTAATCCAAGGAGACTAAAGATTGTTTCTTAGGATATATTTTTTTATAGGAGTCGAAGCAATCTTTACTCCACATTCATATAGGCACACACACTAGAACAAAATCAAGAACTTCATTGTCACATTTGTTCCATCACTAGTATGCCACTAATAGTTGCCTTCACACTAAGTTAGTTGCTTCAGGTAAAATTAATTGCTTATTTGTTTTATTGGATTAGCATGCATGCTTAATTATGATTATAAGATAATTTGCTTGCATATATGCTTTTCATGTATATTTCACTATGAAAATACTTGGCTAGTTGCCTAAAGAGTTGGTCTTGCCCAAAAACCAAACCACAAAACAAACATCTTTCTGGAAAAACTTTACCAAAAACCTATTTCTGGCAACCTGTGATCCCAGGCCTGGGCGGCCCCCATAAATCAAAGGGGCGGCCCCCTAAAAATTAAGGGGACCAACCATCAATTAAGGGGGCCGGCCATCTGTAGGTCGAGGATCCCTGTTTGCTTTCTGCTTTTTAGCCCATTCCATCCTATCTTGATTCCTCATTTCCCTGAATTCACAAACACATTTTGTCCACCAAATCCAACACATATTATCCTTCCATAAACACATAATCATCACACTATAAATACCCCTCTTCATCACAAATCATTGCTCAACCCCATAATGACTTCTCCCAACAAACCAAAGTCGAAGGCCTCAAGGCTAGCAAGGATGACCGAAAAATCCGGTTGGCGGAGAAAGGCAAGCCCTCACAACAATGCCATCACAACCAAAGGAATTGAAAAACAACCAACACCTCCAACCACTTACTTCCCCAACTTCAATCCAAATCCACAAGGTCATTCCTTTGAACCTCATTACAATCCATACAATCTTGGTCAAACATCTACCATACCTTCATCCAACTACAATGATCCATACAATTTTTGTTAATCATCAAATTACACCTCAAATAACTTCACATCCAACTACACAACCCCACTTCATCCACATCAACCAAATGAATCATTCCACAATGCCACGGAAAAACAAAAAATTCCGTGAAGAACTCAACATAACCCGTGATCTTCGTGATCTCAATGCTATGCATCTTGCACAACGCATCTTGGGCAAGCCTCCCTCTTCTCCATACTCAAATTGCTTGCCTCACTCACTCAACTTGGATCATGTCACCAACCACACCTACTATTTGTCCTTGTTGCAATTTCCTACAAAAACAAATTCTTGACCTAAGTGAAGATATTTCTTGGATTGAATATCTCCTCACTCGTCCTCATCCAATACCTCCACTAATTCGATACAATATCCCTAGAACCAATCCTTCCACTCCATACCCGTCACCATCAAACCAATGAATGCAATCTACATGCTTCCCAATAAAATCACCAAAACCTTTTGTACCCCAAGCAAGTCCAAGAGACCTCAAGTTGGCAAATGGCAATCTAGTATTTTCTAGTGTAGTTTGCTAGAAAAAGCATAAATATATGCTCATGTACCAAAGATTATGTTTTTAACATAATCTACTTTAATAATTCTATTAATGAATGCCTCTTATGTTTTATTTTCATGAATTTATATTTAGTTCTCTTGTACTATATGTATTACATGCATAATATATATATTGCTTGTGCTCTAAATATATTTGCAAGCATTCCGTATCCTGATTTTTTTATTATGACCTCAAAACGAGGGGGAGTATAAGTCGAGGGGGAGCTCCAAACTCGTCGGGACAACCTTTTTGATGCTAACAAAAAGGGGGAGAAGTGATATAAACTCACTAAATACTTGTATATATATTAATTTTTGCTTTAATGAGTTTAGATTTTGTAATCATCAAAAAGGGGGAGATTGTTGATATAAATAATGCATAAAAACATTATTTATATTTTTCGATATCTCTATGTTTTGACGATCACAAAATGTATAAACATTAAACGATAGATTATTACGTAAACAAGTCTTTAGTTACAAATATCATTTCATCCAACTAAATCACTTAAGGTATGAATAAATAAATGTCTAATACATTTTATGATCTATGGGATTTTTATTTAAACATTACAAAGTTTATTAAGTCATATAAACATATTATATATTTTTGAAAAACACTTTTGGTAATTAAAGAAAATGTTTAATTCATAACAAATATATGAATTCAAATTTTTAACAAAAATCAGTTAGTTTTTCACCAAATAAACTTTCCCTAGAAAAAGAAAAAGAAACTGGCCGTTACAGGAGGGCGGCCCCCTTAATTTTAAGGGGGCCGGCACGCTCCTGTTGTCAGGTTTCTTTGCCTATAAATACAGGTCCATTTCTGCAATTTTTCCTCACCTTTTGCACGAATATTTTCAGTCCAAATCCTTTTTAAACATCCTTCTAAATCCTTTGATTATAAGATTATAAGTCTTTGTTTCAAGTGATTCAATTCCTCATCATTCAAAGTGCAAGAGAAGAATACTCCTTCAACATCAAGTTAAAGAAGTATTGTAGATATTGTTTAGTAGTTGTATATATATTGCTTGTAAAGGTGTAGAGTAGTTATAATTAGGAAATTTAGTTGTGATAGTTGTGAAGAGAAGTAGTGAAAATTAAGTAGTGTTGTGAAGTAGGAGTAGTGAAGTTGTGAAGTAGTTGTGGTGTGCATAAGTTGTGAAGAAGTTGTGATAAGCCGTGAAGTGTTGTGAGATTGGTTCAGCTAGTATTAGGACTCGACATTTTGCTTGGTGTCGTTAAAAGGTGTAAGCAAAGGTGTGTAAGGTTTCTCCGCCATAAAGGAGCTCGTTGACATAGTGAAGAAAAATCTCGAGTTACGTGCTCGGGGAGTGGAGTAGGACGAAGAGGAGATTTATAGCCGAAGCACTATAAATTCTTTGTCTCATGGTGCTATCGTTCTATCTCTACCTTTGTTACTTACTTACTTACTTACTTATTTGTTATTATATACTCTTGTAGATATAGTTGTTTATAATTGTGTAGGCAAAATGATATCACATAAAGCTAGAATCGTAGTTTTCGAAACCAAAGTTTTTATAAATTAAAAATGCGTAAAACTATTCAACCCCCCCCCCCTTCTAGTTTTCCACAAAATGATTAAATAAAATGTGATTTGGACATGTTTAGAGTTTAGAATTCAACCTACAAGTATGAGTTTTAACCTGCAAGTAACACAATCACATGTGACTTACACCTGCAAGTATCACAATCACATATGATTTGTACTGGAGAGATCACAATCACATGTGATTCTACATGCATAAATGTAGATATTTAAAATTTTATTAGTTATGTGTTTAATAATTGTGTCAAACAAAAATCTTATATACAATTACAGATGTTATGACAACATTGAAACCAAGTTTAGTCAGTAAGAGACTTGGAATCACTATATTGGTTGAATTTGTGGAGTAGACCAGATCAATAAAGAACTAGGTAGACATTTTTGTGCCCAAACCTCCAAGCAAAAAGTATGATACGGAGAATTATCACGGTTCCAAAACCAAAGATCATTAATGTTAAAAACATGTCAAGAGCTAGAAACAAAGATGGTACAAGGCGGAATGTAGGAAGAGTGCAAAATACTGCTAGTTTGAAGCCGAAGAGGAAATGTGGGGAATGTGGAGAGAATACTCATACATATACCAAAAAGTACAGGTGAGCAAAACCGCCCGAGTCCCGACAACCGACCCGATTCCGACATAAACCGATAGTCCTGAAACCGAATAATAGCTTTTCGGGTCGGGAGTCGGGATGGATTTTTAGCTTTTTCAGGATTCGGGATGGGTCGGGACGGGCCAAAAACCGATAAAATACAGGCAAAAACCGACTAATTTCGGGACGGGACATGACGAGTCGGGACGGGACGGGACGGCGACTACTTTTGGGTCGGTATTCGGTTTACGATTTAGGTGACTTTCAGAATCGGGATTAGTCGGGACGGGTCGGGATCCGGCTCGATGCTCAGCCCTACCAAAAACCTTGTCTGCTAAATCAAAAGGCAAAAGCAAAATTGGTTACACAACCAATGACTAACGATGATGTAAACTGATGTTTTTTCTACTTTATAATTACTTTTAAGGTTTCATCCATTTTATATTGTCGTAAATTGTTACTTCGGTTTAACTAAGACACGATCAATTAACAACATTGGTATATGGATTATTAACTAAAGAAGAACTTTAATTGGATTTTAATTTTCCATGTTTATTAGTTCGTTTAAGGTATCCTGTTACAACTACATATTTGTTAAGAAAATGTACACATGTAAATCAATTTGTGATTCTCACGCTAAATCACTTGTGATTCTCATGCCAGATCACTTGTGATTCTCTGTCTAAATCACTTTTGATTCGCATGCCAAATCACTTGTGATTCCGAGGCCAAATCAGTGTGATTCATTGAATCACATGTTATTTTTTTTTTCAAATTACACGTGCTTTCAAAAACAATCACATGTGCTCACATAATATATATAAAAAGTAAGTGATATCGTAACATAGTGAAGTAACAAGTTTCTTTAGAAAATGTTATAAAGTTTCGTACACATGTATATCACTTGTGATTTTCATGCCAAATCACTTGTGATTCTCATGCCAAATCACTTGTGATTCTTAAGCTATCAGAAACAATCACATGTGATTCACATATTACATATTAAAACTTAGTAAAGTAACTGTTCTTAAAACATTCATTTCCCAAAAGTTAGTAATGTAAACAAGTCTATTCCAACACACATTTAAAGATACGAAATAGACATCATAATTCCATTTAATACATACTAAATATTTACTTGTCCACAACTACACTAGAATTTTTCTATACAAGCAAAATCTGAAAGTTACTTGTCCGAAATCCCAGCAACTTGCAGTAAAACATAAAACATTTTAACATAAGTAGACAAGTTGTTAGTTACAAATACATACTATTGCCAAGCAATATCCTAAGGACGTTCCATCCGGGTAAAATCATAAGCATGTTCCTTCTTGTCACTGATAGCATTCTTATTGGTCTTTGTTCCTTCTAGACAAGGTCCTTAGACTTCAGCTTCGTCGAAGTCTGTGAATCTACTTGCGGCTTCACCCTGGGGATGCACATTACATTCAATTCCATGTTTACCTTCCTCAAAATTTTCATGGGGCTCCGCCTGAGGAGGTTTCACATTTAGTAGAGGCGACTTCACGATAGGCTGAGACTGCTTAGAGATCTTTGTACAAGAACTTACCTTCGCCTGTGATTGTCACAAATACATGTAATTCACATATGATATATCAAAAGAAAAGTACCAGTAGGAATATCAGGAGCTCGGGACATCATTAACTCTTGAAGTTTTCTCATTAAAAACGATAATGTTTTGACAAGTACACGGAGTTTAATATCATCATATATACAATTATCAAAATCATCTAGAGGATTAAATATCTACTAACCTAAATTATAACAACAAAAGCATTAATCAATAACAAATCACATGCGATCCTGATATTTCAAAATTAGGCTAAAACCAACTTAACAAAACGTTGATTTGCACCTTTTTTAAAATCACGTCAAGCTTAATCACTTACTATCATAACAAATCAGTATAAGAGAAAACTCTACAGAAAAACATCAATTAACCAAAAAAAATGAATAAAGACTTTAGCAACTAGCACAACAAGGATAAAGGTATAATAATTGAACAAAAACATTAACATCGGGTTAAAAATTTACGAGAAAACAATCATCTTCTTTATCAATTGATCAACTAGTTGACGAGATGCGGAATCACACCCAGATGATAATGTTATTTCACTTTTGATGTCCTTTAATCTGATTGTAATTATGATTAATGGATTGAAATGATGAAATCGGGGTAAAATTAGAATTTTGTTAAGTGTTTTTGTACGTGTAGAGTGAGAGATCTGATAGAGAAAAAGAGAGAGGAATGAATGTGTGTTTTGTGTTTGTGTGAAAGAAGTGTGCTAAGCACGTGAGTTTGCTAAGTGTTGTAAAATGACGTTTTAGCCTTTCTGCCAATTTAATATTAATTATATATTTTTTATTTAATATACCCTTTTTAATATCAACCATTAGATGAAGTGGAATGGATGGTGGGATTTTACCATTTGATCTTTGAAAAAATAATGATCATACGTTAATTAACCGTAGTCACTCAAAATAGTTTTATTTATTTATAAAATGATCAACTTGTTGTCTTAAATAAAGGAGTATCTTGTCAAAAGAGAAAATATATATGACTCATTTATAAACCACTTTATGTGAAAAAGATGGTTATTAGTAGGACAAGTTTGAAACATCTTTGACAAGATAAAACATTAGACACACTAATGAGTTTAGTTTTTGAAGAGCTATATACCAAGTGAAGTAAACCTTGTTGTGTTTACCTATGCATGAAAATATCTTAGATGACATACTGACCAAAACATGAAGTAGTTTCTCGGCATGAAAATGACCAAAACATTTGAGGTGTACATCTTATAAAAGTAATTGCGTCAAAAGGCAAAATAAACTAGACTACTAGAAATATTAATATATGAGTTTCTTTTTGCAATAGCCTATTTAATACAGGGACTAAAAACATAAATGAATGATAAAGCCATACCATATGAATTATGAAGTACCTAAGTCGTCCCGACCCGTCTTTCGACCAGGGCCATCCCATGAATTTATGAAATTTTTGAGGGCCCTGGATGAAATTAATTAATGAGGCCCTTCGATAAGGAATGTTATATATAAAGTATCACCATTTATAATATATAATGCAATTAGTTAGCTAAACGTTCTAACATATTACTCATTTAAGATACTTTATCATCTAAATACTTTTTTCTTTGTGAAAAATATGCATACACATGCATGTAATTAATAATAGGACAAATTTTGAGGCCCTTAAAAATTTTGGGCCCTGTGCGGTCGCTCACCTTGCACACCCTCAAAGTCGGCCCTGCTTTCAACCATCATATTTAACTTCATAGATTCGAATGTGTTTATTCTAATATATTACTAGATTACTAGGTAAACCATTGTTACCAAAAATTTCATTTATCACAGGTTCCATACTGCTTAAAAATATGTTCTCGTAAAAAAAATCATGACACGCATCCATTAATCATTATTAGTTTTCGTTTATGGTTCTATTGAATCAAACACTATTTATAAACATGGCTCGAGAGATTACCTCCAAAGGAACAATTACTAGTTGAAACATGACTCAAATGCGATCTCGAGTATGATCACAAACAACAACCAGCATAACATGAAGTTATATATCCTTGAATGATCAACGTGAACCCAACACTAAGTATAGCCACGAACACGAGCACGAGCAACATGAACATGATGAACACATTATCATAGCTTGATTTGAACACTGGCTTATGCGAATCAAATCAGATTACGGCGCCTCTCTTCCTTTTTTTTTATTTCTTTTGTGTCATGAATAAAGAGAGAAAAAGAATAAGATATACGGTTTCCTTTTAACTTGAAATAGAGAAACTGCTCTTGCGCTAGGGTCTTCTGTGTGATTCGGTTAGGGAGAAAAGGAATAATTTATAACCTATGGTAATCAATTGAATCCGATGTGACAATGGTTTATATTTGGGTTAATATGCAAAGAAGTCACTAATGTTTGAGGAAAACATTTGCCCAAGTAACTAAAGTTTCAAATACGTTATTTGTTATAGATTAAAATTGCATAAATTGTCCCTGAAATTTGGCAAAATTGCATGTTTCGTCCCAAACGTACTTGTGTCCCTGTGGGGAAACCATTGGTGCAACTTTCGTCTCCACATGGACGATACTTGCACCAAAGGTTTCCTTAAAAGTTTTCCCACAAGGACGATACTTGCACCAAACGTTTCCCTACGGGGACGAACCTTGCACTAACGTTTGGGACGAAACATGCAATTTGGCCAAACTTTAAGGGCGATCGATGCAATTTACTCTTTGTTATAAAGAGTTTAGTTTTTTATTTTTTATTTTTACTTTATGTTTTATTATTTTCACTGTCGTCAATTTTTTTTCATTTATTGATTATTTTTTAAATCACTTCATTTAGAAGGTTAAATCTATTTTGGATAAAATTGAAAACTGAACCGAACTGAATTAAAATTGAATTGGATCAAAAACGAATTTGAATTCGGTTCGGCTTTCAGGTTAACCCTAATTACATTATAAAGTTTATGGGTTATAACGAAATAATATAAGTTTAAAAATTTGGGGATTAAACACGATTTAAACTGAATGAACATAATATTGGTTATGGTTATAAATGAAAATAATAATAAAGGTTTATGGTTTTCGTATATCGTTTTCTAAATTTTTCGCTTTCAATAATATTGGGTTTTCCTTTATATACAGTATAGATATATTTTAGTACCTAAAGAATTTTCAAGCTTAAAAAATTGTTATATTTATACCAGGAAAGAGTTTTAATGGTTATTTTTTTATATAAAAATATATAGAAAATATCAGTGTTGCAAAACAAGGCCTACAAGGCCGATTAATCGCCGATTAGGTGCTACAAGGCCATCGACCTTTCCGATTTGTGTAAATCGGTCAAACAACTCGGTCAACCGTGGTCAACGACGGTTAATGACGATCAACGGTGGCCGAGCTTGCCCGAAACCTTCAAACCTTGCTGGAAATACCCAAAACTCGCCGTAAAATTGTTTAATAAGTTATGGTTGTTGTTTATATCTATTTCAAGATGTTTTTTTAAGAAAAATCTTGCTATTAATACCTAAAATTCGATGGAAATAACTAAAACTTGCCAGAAATACAGAAAACTTGTCGAAAATGCCAATCCGATTAATCACCGATTAATCCCGCCTAGACTGATTACAAGCTACAGGGGGGTCGACCGCCCGACTACTGATTCATGATTTTTGCAACCTTGGAAAATATATATATTTTGTGAATTCGGTTTCGTTTTCATTTTTACTAAATATCCTAACAAAAAACAGTATATTAAATTCGGTTCAGTTAAATAACAAATGAGGTTCAATTTTATTCAATTCGGTTTGGTTTCGATTTTCGATTCCCATGGGTATTACCGATTTGTGAACAACCCCCTATCACGCTTTTCCTAAGAAACGAGATGAGGGTCCCTTTGATACAAACTACAAATGTTTAGCAGTAATGATTGGGATTAGATTTATAAAACAATGCTTGGATTCGAAAAAACCAAATATTTGGGCATCTTCAAATCCATGTGAGATACTTTCAACCTTTTTCTTATATTGATAATTTTCAAACACATTACTATTTGTTTTCTAAACATTTTTACATAAACAATATTATACTACATACCAGTTATATATTTTATATCTCTTACTTTTTTCTAACGTGACGTTCTCGAGTTCAATTCGAGTTTTGAGGAGCCAGCTTGCATGGGAGGAGGACGAATAGGAAATGAGAACGACTCTGCTGCCCTCCCTCTCGCTTTGCAGTATCTCGCTAAGGTGTGAAAAGGAATAAACAGATTCGAGGGGAAAGCACTGCCTAAAACATTTCTTCTTAAAAAAGACGGAAAATGAAAGTATGACTAACAGTCGTAACATTTCAAAGATGACAATGCATAATCCTTACTTTCTAAACTTTTAACACTTTTAAGTACGAGTAATTGTAAATAAA
>LBNU01029317.1:0-21606 GCA_014162995.1 Artemisia annua
TCTCCCACCTCTTACTTAGTAAGATGTTATATGTCTAACTGGGTCTGACTCAAAAGAAAAAAAACAAACAAGCAAAACGTCTGCCCACTTCTTACTGGTAAGAGTAACAGAGCTAGTAAGAATTTTTAAAAAAAAAAAACAAACACACCCTAAGTGTTTATATGCAAAAGACGCGAACATTAAGCAAACAAAATATTGCAACACTTCAAATTGATACTTAACCTCCTCTTAAACTTATAATGTAGCATCTAAAAACAAATTTGTCAAACAAATCATTATTAGTATCGGATGCCAAGCAAAATAATATAGGATTGAAATAGTTATAAAACAAAAACAAGCTTTATTGACAAATAAAGCTAGCTTAGTTAAGAAAGATGTGGAATAATTTTAAAGTAGCTAAGCCATACAAATTGGCCGCATCTTTGTGTCATTTCTCTTTATGGTGCACACTATCATGACCCCATGAAATTTACTTTTTATGGATAGAAACATTTTCTAGTGGAAGACGTTTGGTGATTATGACATGATATTTCTTTTATTTAATTTGTCAAAGTTACAATTCTTGGATTTATCGTTGATGATAATCATTTCTTAATGATGAGCAAGATTATTATTTAAATACTGTTTAGTTTAATTTTGTATTTATGTGCATGTTCTGAACGAAACAAAATGTCAAAATGTGTAGCCTAATTTAGGTACCACTAATATGACCAACAAAGCAAAGGGAAACATAACATCATAAATGAAAAAGGGAGGTGATTTGTACACCACTTTTTTTTTCCATCCACCACTAAATCATGCATAGCAGTGTTGTACTGTGTGCATCACTGGTGTAATTTAGTGGTGGATGGCTAAAAAAATGGTGTACAAATCACTTCCCATCAGCACTGATATTGATAGTATCTAAGTATCTAATATACCATCTTGCCAAACAAGAGTTGGACTTCCAAATTTTTGTTGAACATTATCCCTTCTCAGTATTGGGAGGGTTAGGTTTCAAATTCATGCCGCTTAGAAAAATATAGTAAATTTAATTATAGAGTAAATTACACCGTTCGTCCCTGTGGTTTGCTCCAAATCACTATCGTAGTTTTTTTTGCTTTTTTGCTCCTTATGGTTTAAATATTGCACACTGTCAGTCCTTATCGCTAACTGTCGTTATCTTCTCCGTTAGCTTACAATCGTCAAGTGGCAACGTTAGTCCATTAACCAAACGATCGTTTGCAATGTTAGTCTTTTATACTAACGACCGTTACTAATTAACTCAAATTTTGGTTTTCTTAAAAAAATTCATTCTACGCGGTTGTTATCATTTTCGCCCGTTTTCATGCTTTTTCTTAGTTTTCGTCCATTTTTATACGTTTTCGTCTGTCTTTATACGTTTTCATCTGTTTTTCTTACGTTTTCATTCATTTTTATCCGTTTTTATACCTTTTCTTACGTTGTCATACGGTTTTATCTTTTTTTATACGTTTTGTCTGTTTTTCGCCCGTTTTCATGCGTTTTCTTACATTTTCGTCTGTTTTTATACGTTTTTGTCTGTCTTCATACGTTTTCGTATGTTTAACTTACGTTTTTGTACGTTGTCATACGGCTTTATCCGTTTATATACGTTCTTGTCTGTTTTTATACGTTTTCCTCCGTTTTTGACGCTTTTGTCCGTTTTTCTTACGTTTTCATACGTTTATATCCGTTTTCATCCGTTTTTATACGTTTTCGCTCGTTTTCTTAGGTTTTCACCCGTTTTTTTACGCTTCTATACGTTTGCTTACGTTTTTGTCTGTTTATATATATTTTTGTCCGTTTATATACATTTTCGTCTATTTTTATACATTTTTCATGCGTTTTTATCCATTTTTACCCGTTTTCATATGGTTTTATACACTTTCATCTGTAAGAAAACGTAATAAAACAAGCGAAAACGTATAAAAACAGATAGCAACGTATAAAAACGAATAAAATTGCAAGAAAAGTGTATAAAGCAGACGAAAATGTACATAAACGGACCAAAACGTATGAAAATGGATGGAAACGTATAACAAAGGGTGAAAACATAAGAAAACGAGCGAATATGTATAAAAACAGATGAAAACGTATATAGACGGATGAAAACGTATAAAAACAGATGAAAATGTAAGAAAAACGGACAAAAATGTAAAAATATGAGGAAAACGTATAAAAACAGATAAAACCGTATGAAGACGCAAGAAAACATATGAAAACGTAAGAAAAACAAACGAAAACGTATAAAGACGGGCGAAAAGGTAAAAAATCGGACAAAAACGTATAAAAACGGAGGAAAACGTAAGAAAACGCATGAAAACTGGCGAAAACGTAAGAAAACGGACGAAATCAATAAAAACCAAAATTTGAGTTAATTAGAAACGGCCGTTAATATAAAGGACTAACGTTGCAAATGATTGTTTGGTTAATGGACTAATGTTGCCACTTGACGATTGGGAGCTAACGGAGAAGATAGTGACGGTTAGTGATAAGGACTGACAGCGTGCAATATGTAAACCATAAGGAGCAAAAAAGCAAAAAAAAAATAGATCAGGGACTACGGTAGTGATTTGGAGCAAACCACAGGGACGAACAGTGTAATTTACTCTTAATTATATTTACTTCAGTTCTTATGAAGCTTCACTTTGATGATGGCAAAATGTGACGGTTGGGTAACAAGTGAAAATAGTTGATTTTTGTGGGTGTGTCGGGCTGCATGAAACAATTCTCATTCAAAATTTTATTTTTTATTTATTTATTTATTTTTTTGTGTGTTTTTTATAAATGATTTGTGGTGATAACAAAAGTTATGTTATTTCAGTTTAATCATCTAATTTTTTTGAATAAAGTGGTTTAGGAGGTTATATGGATCGAAAATACACGTTGGATGAATTTCGACCCGTATTTGTTTACGCTAATTGCTCTGATTTTACACCCATTAGAGATACTAACAGTCTAACACAACCTAAATCAACACTTCCACAAGTAAATGGGTCGAAATCGCCACCTCTTACTTTACAGGAATCAACAATAATGAATCACTTGTATATAGTACTAACACATGAAAATTTTCAGCCATTGTTTCGGAAAATAGCTTCTGCATTACCAGGGATGGAAACTTTATCTTCAACAAAGCAGGAAGACATGGTCGATGTAAATCTGAAGTCCAGCAATGCAAGTGGATCTCAGCAGCAAGCCCAGTCTGGAGGCTGTGCATGCTGATACTAAACCACCTCTCTCTTGGTTACCCCATATACTCATCCAACCTTGGATGATCTGTGTGTATGATTCTACATAAACCATACCAGTATCGATATTTTTGAAGGTTAGTGCTTATATGGAAAGGGTTTTGTCATGCTTGGCTGTAGTTGAATTAGTTATAGTGCCATAGTTTTGCAATTTGCTATGCATTAGTGGTTACTGTTTGAAACTGTTCTTTGTTTGAGGTTGTTTCCGAATTTAAGGTTGAATTGTAGTCTAGACTTGAATCACTTGACGTATTTGAATCGTTTAGCTGTTTTTTTTGTTTGGAGATCTTTTTAGTTTTCTATTCGCAAGCTGACAAAACGTCTGCAAACTGTGAGCAAATGCATACATGGCTTGTGAGTGCCATATGGTTTTTTGATGGTGGAACTGGAATGGTATCATTTTACTTCCACTTGTTAATTATATACTACGTAGTACATTAATCAAATTCAAATATTTTCCCTTGTATTTTCTTGTAATTGGGTACAATTAAACTTTTGATGAATGTACCTCTAGGGATGTAAACGAGCCGAGTTTTTATCGAGTATAACAAACTCGAACTCGGCTCGATCTCATTCAAGCCGAGCTTTATCGAGCCTCGAGTCGAGTTCGAGCCAAGAAAATGAGCTCGAAATATTTAACGAGTCGAGCTCAAGCACATATAGGTTCGACTCGAGTTACTATCGAGCTTTTAAGGGGGTTTTTTTTTTTTTTTTTTTTTTTTTTTTTTTTTTTTTTTTTTTTTTTTTTTTTTTTTTTTTTTTTTTTTTTTTTTTTTTTTTTTTGTAATATATTATGTATAATTTAAAGGTTTATATGTAAATTTTTTGGGTAAAGGGTAACCCGGGTAAATATTTATTAAAAATCACCAAAAAGTTAAGTACAAATGAAATGCGGCTGATGTACCACATTAACCTCAAGCAAAAAGCTTGATAAAATGCCTACGAAAGATGATTATGACATGCCATAGAACACCAACTCTAGCTACATACTAACCAAATAGATCATAACTAGAGATATACAAAAGAAATAAACTCTCGGCAAAACCTCTGGCCAGCCAGTAACCAACGTCTAGGGAGCATAGGTGTACAATGTGACATTGCCTCCTTAAAAAACCTTTCCAAGTAAAATCCAATGGGAAAATCTTGGTAAAGGAAAAAAGAGTACAACTCTCACATGGATTTCTGAGACGAGCCGAATTCAAATCTTATCTTATATTTCAGTTTAGTTTGTATAAAAAACAGGTCATTACAAATAATTTGAGCTTTTCAAGCCGAGCTCGAGCTTTCTTCGTGAAGGCTCATCGAGCTATCGAGTCGAGTTCGAGTCGAACAAATATTGTCAAGTCGAGTCGAGCTCTGTTAAAATTTGACTCGTTTACGCCCTTGGATATAACAATAAATTTTGCCCAAATATCAATAACAAAATATATTTGAAAATACACAAATATCTCAAACAATAAAATTATATCAAAAACAACATATGTCGAAACCCGTAATAACAGTTTTGAACATTTGATAAGTCCTATGAAATCAAACAGTATCCCAAAAATAGCAAATACAATAATTGAAATATTAATCATTCTTTTGATTACGTGAAAACTTTGTCATGTTAGAAATGTTTTCTAGATTGAATCGTATATCTTTGATCTTGTCAAAAACAAAGCAATCATGACAAGTCGTATAATTGTATGTATTTTTTATTTATTCAACTATTTATATTGTGACAATTATATACTACTCCTCCCGTCTCAAAATTATTGCCAGGAGACAAAAATTACAACAATCATGACAAGTCGTATAATTGTATATATTTTTTATTTATTCAACTATTTACATTGGGACAATTATATACTCCTCCCGTATCAAAATTATTGTCAGGAGACAAAAATCACAACAATCATGACAAGTCGTATAATTGTATACATTTTTTATTTATTCAACTATTTACATTGGGACAAATATATACTCCTCCCGTCTCAAAATTATTGTCAGAAGACAAAAAATCACAAAGTTTAATAAAAGTGAGGTCACTTTAATTTTCAATTACTCAAATTGAATATTCACTTACTAAATTCTCTAGTTTATACTTAAAAAGGAAAGTGTACAATTATTTTGATACATCTCGAAAAGGAAATATTGACTATAATTTTGAGACGGAGGGAGTAAGTTTTTTTGACATAGTTTTTGGGTTTTATTTAACGAAGTTTTCAAGCTATGCCTTTTCTAATGATTCAGGGTGCGTTTGGTTTGTAGGTAGGAATGATTATGAGCATGAGTTTGACAATATGATGGATTCTGAATAGATATCTTTTGGATTGTACGTAGAGTTATCGGTTTCCTCCATCATAACTACGACCAATTTGATCTACACTTTAGGCGGGTCAATATAGTTTTTCTAATATGTCTAACTAAGGAGGTTCATATTTCAAATGGAATAGATAATACTAAATGCTTAAGTAGGTCCATATGATTTTTTAATATAACTAAGGGCATGTTTGTTTAGTGGGTTTTGAAGGTGGGACATGACATTAGCATTGAATATTGTTGTTTTGTTAATTTTTCAAATAAATTATTTTGGGTTAACTCCCTCTGAGAGCTACTATTTCAAATCATACACAAAAGGCAGGTTTACACTACTTTAGGTGGGTCAAAGGGGAATGGATCAACTAAGAAGAGAAAATAAAATAAGAAGAATGAGAAATGATTGTAGCCACACATTTCAAATGAGGAAGGAGAATTTCATGAGAGATGCATCTTATTTTGTAGATGCATCTGAAATGTGCGGTTGTAATTATTTCTCATTCTTCTCATTTACTTTTATTTCTCATTTGATCCTTACTCTTGGTCAAAGTGTATTTTATCTCTCTATCACACTTTTATATATAAATTTTAAAAAATAATAAATCTTTATTTTTATCCTAACACTCACAATTAAAAATAATATTTTCAATTAAATATAATTTTTTCTCTTACCTAATCAAATCCAAATCCACAACTTTACATTTAAATTCAAATCATAATCAAAACCCATCAACAAACCAAATAGCACCTAAAGTAATGATTTCTGTAAATCTTGTTATTCACCCACTTTGAAGAAACCCGGCCTTTGTGGGTTTTCAAACACCCATAGTGTCCAACCAAACGAATTTAATGATTGTGATTAGCATTCTGTAGTGCAAAATATCCACACCAAATGCTTCCTTAGTTCTTTCGGTTTATCTGCAAAATAAGTTTTATCAATTCAAATATTGTGTCGAAAGGCAAATTTTGCTCATTGCTATAGATATGATGTATCTAGAAACATCAAACTACGCAAAATTCTGTAAAAAACTAAGTCAAGTCTGATGAAGTTGTTCAGAAATTTTCATCTATTTTTCTACATCTTCAAATCTAAAGGTTATGAATTGAGGTTCACAATATCAATTATGAACTTTTATTACTCGTAACATTTATAAGCTCGAGATTATAAATGTACTGTGATAATAAAAGTATGTTAGCTAATCATCCTTTTTTACGTTTTTGCTAAAAGAACTCAAAAGCTGAATAGTTATTCGAACAAAAAATAAGTTACTCCTTATTTTTTGAGTATCATATTTTATATTTGAATAAAAGTATAAATACAGTCATTTTTTTTCCTCTTCTTCTTCTTCTTTCTTGTTATTAACGGCGGAAATGCGGAATTATATTAAACTAGCAAAGCTAAAAACAAAAATGATTACAAAGAAGAAAAGTTAGCTATGGGATTATTTAACCATCTTACCCAACTAAATCACAATTTTTAGATGAAATCCAAAAGAACGATTGATAAACAGTAGAATCCCATAGTCACATTTTTAAGTTTAGAATCAGAAAATATCAAAGCATTACAAAAAATCCATTGTCAACTAGTAAGGAGTGTGAATAAAATAAACAAAGACACACCTTGTGCTTTTATTCCAGTTATATTTAATACGAGGACGTAAGAGGTCTTGATACGTCGTTTAATACCCATTCATTGAATTCTTCCAAGAAGTTGCAAGCTTGTTTCCCAGAAATTATATGCAAATTGACATTGCGACATAAGTCATTAGAGCCCATTGTCTTCATTAAATTTTAAAAATTAATTTCTTGATGACTCAACACATCACCTACACGCACATACAATGTACGTATATTTATTATAGATCAGCAATTTCGACCGCTATTGATTTGAAGGACGAGTATATACGTAGAGAGTTTTTTTATTTATTTATTTTTTTTTATTTATTTATTTTTTTTAAGTAGGCAGCACCGCAACAATATATAAAGAACCTCAAAAAGAATGATACAATACACGGCGTCTCTCCTCAATTAAACAAGATAATTAAAAGAGGAAGAGACCCATGAAAAAAACAATACAACCAAATACATACCGGACTACTATTTCACGACACTAATGATACAACTAGCTCTTACTTTGATCAACACACACAAACAAATTGCAAATACAATACAACATAAATGTTTATTTTACAGTGCAACATATACGTAGAGTTGTATTTTTATCTTAATAGATGGAACACATATACATAACAAGCTGTTCAATGATTTTCGTTGCACGGTTTTATTCACTTTGGTCCCGCACCCTTATTACTTACGGACCAAAAGTTAAATTATTTTGTCATTTGAGAGACCACAAATTCAATTGAAAAATTACAAAACAGATGTATATTTTTACAACACGGACCCCTACTAGAAAAAAACAAACTTTTACAGCAAAAACTATATAGTTTAGGCATGTTATTAAGCTTATAAAATACTGTAATCTTCTTAATCATTTTCCTATGAAACAGAAGGTATATATCTCGGTTCGGGTAACCCATCAACTCACCAAGGCTCGATGATGTCATGATGATACGATGTCGAGTGCTTTAACTAACTGATATGTTTATTTTACAGATGATGTTTTAGGAGTTTATGTGAACAACATGAAAATTTTATTAAAGTTTTTGTTTAAAAAGGAAAAGATAATAAATTTTGGCAAACATAACTCAAATATATAACCCACGTAATGATAACAAAGAAAAACGTCAATCTGTATGCATGGGCCTTGACTTGATACAAATGGATGAGTTAACTTTTAACCATAGATACCTGGATCAGTAAATTGCAAGTGTCATTTATTAAACGATACTACATTAGTCGTTCTTTTAGTCTAGTTTTTATCGTATGTGGGTCTCATCCACATATTTTGCACTTAACTGTTTTTTTTGAAGTAAAATATTTTACCCGGGAACCCTTTAAAAAAAAAAAAAAAAAAAAAAAAAAAAAAAAAAAAAAAGTGAAATCCTGTTCCATTGTCATAAAGTTTTTGTTAGTACGTGGACCATGTTTTGAGGTGGTGATGGTGCACACTATAGTCAACCCAATGTTTCTAGTAGTTGAAATATGACCAGTGATGAGTTTTAGCCTTTTAGTTGATAGTTTGTGTGGCTCTTGGTTTCCTATTTTCCATGTGCATTTGCATTATGATTATTGTGATGATTCGTATGCTAAAGTAGCATTAGATGGTATGGATCATTATATATCATGACATAGGTTATTACTCCATACATTGCGCTTAAAGTGCCAGTTATCGGTAACATACATAATTTTGTCCTAATCAAAACTACTGTTGTAGGTAATCATTTATTTATAAACCATAAGGGACTCTTGGTGAAACAACTTGACCAATTCTTAACTAAATAATTTGTAAGCAAGGACGAAACTAATTAGTAAGGATCCGGAGAGGTCGTGGCCCCTCTAAACTTTTCAGTTACAAGTACATTTTTAACTCTTATACTTTGCAGTGCTAGTCATTATTAATATAAATGTTAAAAAAAAATATATAAATTGACCCCTCTAAAACAAATACATTATAATTTGACTCGTCCATTAAATTATCAAGTTCCGTCCCTCTTTGTAGGACCTTTCTTGTTAACATAAAAACACTACTATTCAAAGTTTTTAGCTAAAACATCGTTATTGAAATCACAAGAGGGCCATGCGCCATGTTACTTTTATAGTTTACCATTCGTACCCACTAATCTAGAAACAGGCTTGACTATTATTGTGATGGTCACGCAATGATCACACATATATGATTTTTAAACCTTAGGATTGTAGAACTTTAATTTTAATACATTGTCAACAAAAACAACTTAGTACATTCAGTTTTACTTATGAAAACTAAAAAAGAAGACTTAAAATAGTGTTTTACCTTGATTAAAGTAATGAGCATAAAGTAAGGGTGTGTTTGTATCATTAAGATGTTTTAGGTCTGAATCTGACTAACATATCTTATCAGTAAGAGATGGCTAGAAAGTCTAAATCTGAACGAAATAATGTTGTTTATTTTTGTATAATTGTCCGAATGATTTTAAGTGCTCGTTTTTTCAATTTATTTAAGTAACTTATGTAAATATGAAACAAGCCTTTTTATAATAAATATAATATAGTTAATAAACCATCAAATATATTATATTAACACGAGTCTTCAATCTCTTATCGAGTAAGAGGCAGTAAGACAAGTCTCCCACCTCTTACTTAGTAAGATGTTATATGTCTAACTGGGTCTGACTCAAAAGAAAAAAAACAAACAAGCAAAACGTCTGCCCACTTCTTACTGGTAAGAGTAACAGAGCTAGTAAGAATTTTTAAAAAAAAAAAACAAACACACCCTAAGTGTTTATATGCAAAAGACGCGAACATTAAGCAAACAAAATATTGCAACACTTCAAATTGATACTTAACCTCCTCTTAAACTTATAATGTAGCATCTAAAAACAAATTTGTCAAACAAATCATTATTAGTATCGGATGCCAAGCAAAATAATATAGGATTGAAATAGTTATAAAACAAAAACAAGCTTTATTGACAAATAAAGCTAGCTTAGTTAAGAAAGATGTGGAATAATTTTAAAGTAGCTAAGCCATACAAATTGGCCGCATCTTTGTGTCATTTCTCTTTATGGTGCACACTATCATGACCCCATGAAATTTACTTTTTATGGATAGAAACATTTTCTAGTGGAAGACGTTTGGTGATTATGACATGATATTTCTTTTATTTAATTTGTCAATGTTACAATTCTTGGATTTATCGTTGATGATAATCATTTCTTAATGATGAGCAAGATTATTATTTAAATACTGTTTAGTTTAATTTTGTATTTATGTGCATGTTCTGAACGAAACAAAATGTCAAAATGTGTAGCCTAATTTAGGTACCACTAATATGACCAACAAAGCAAAGGGAAACATAACATCATAAATGAAAAAGGGAGGTGATTTGTACACCACTTTTTTTTTCCATCCACCACTAAATCATGCATAGCAGTGTTGTACTGTGTGCATCACTGGTGTAATTTAGTGGTGGATGGCTAAAAAAATGGTGTACAAATCACTTCCCATGAAAAAACCTGTTTAATTTTACATAATATATTTATGCAGAATGGTAAAAGCGAATTTTGTTAACAATAATTCAAGGATCGATAAACGAGGGTAAAACCTCCAGAGAAATAAAACCCTAACAAGTAATAAACTTTTAAAAACACGTCATTTATTAATAATCAAGATTAAAAGATAATCAAACTTTCCTAATTAACAAAATAATAAAATCTGGATATGTTGCGAACCCTCCAGATGCGGCGCTTCCAAGGATCAGAAAGTCGGGGAGTGTTTGTTGCTAAAATGATGCATTTGGCCGTTTTTTGTCTAAAGTTTCTTTGTGTGCTTTTGTGGTTCCTGGTCACGTTCCTTGTTTCCATTATTTCCCATCAATTGAAAAGAAATCAATCCCGAGTTCTCATGTGTGAATTTGCTTTTGGGGGTAGACATTTGATCCTTGATTAACACCTTTAATCTTAACCCAGTTACCACACTCCCACAAATCAACGCATGAACCCGACCTTCTTTTTATTAGTTCCAATTCATCTTCCTTCTCGTAAACAAGACATGTTCTTGAACTCTCGAGTTTATTTTTCCCTATAGACGAACTGTTGGAACTTTTGCTATTATGTGAGATTCACTCACATCCTACGCACTTAACTATTTTTTGGTGTAATAAATTTACTGGGTGTATAAACCTTTTACCCAGTTGTTGGAACTTTTTTTAGATTTACCATCTCTTCAATCACAACTTCTTTCTTCTCCTAACCCACTAGCAAATTTTCAATCGGCTTCTCGAGCTCAACATTCAAATTTTACAAACAATTTTCATTATAAACCTTTGTACCTTCATCTTCAAACTTTGTATCTTTAGCATCAAGAATTTTCAAAATACTAATATCCTTTGTGTTCTCCGGCACTATGGTTGAAAGTTCAATCAATGTTGTGGTTCATCATCACCATTAAGAGTTTCCTCTATATTAGCAAACGGTTATCTTTGCAATCTCCCTTTGGTTCCTCTTGTTCCACTCTACCCTCAACAAACGAAAATTTGGGGTTTTTTTCAGATGGAATCATTGCAATTCTCTTCCCTACATATGAGAAAAGGTAGAGATTATGCTGCAAATCATATACACCTGGAACTTTACATCACCTTAATTTTCCAACCAAATATCCTCCATGTCATCCGATTCACAAAACACTTCACATTTATACGACCTACCAATAGATATTGGAATCCCAAAAATTTGCGTTCTTTTAATCAAACAAATCTCTATTGAAAAATTTAAATAATTAACCAACTTTCCCGACACCAAATTCCTAGCACCATAGTTGTCAAAAATTAAAGAACTAACCTTATTATTAATCAAAACTTTTGAATGAAACAATTTGATTGTTTGTAGTTGAATATCCATCTTCATCCTTTCCTTCCATTCATCACCCATTGTTGAACAGGGATTTGTTGCATCTACAGTTGTCAATAGATCCTCCTATAGTTGGAAAAATTCTTCGACCTTTGTGTTTGCTACCCTCGCGTTTATTGTGGATTGATGCCCCACCTACAATCATTGAACGTAATTCTTCTAGTCTACATCCCACCAACAATATGGGTTTTGATAACAGCTACATCATTTACCATCTAGGATACTAACAAGCTTTTGATGTCAACTAACGCAAGATGTGAAAGCGAATTTTGTAAACTCTAATCCAAGAGTAACCTAAATCCAAGTGTACGAGGATGAATCATCAAAGTTGGGTGTGTTTATGCTCAAATGCGGCGCATTTGGCCGTTTTCTATATTTGTTTTCTTCGTGTGATCTTGTGACTCCTGGTCACGTTCCTTATCCCCATCACATGTACAATCATGTTATACAAGTGTACATGTTAGGCACATAGGTTAACCATATGCGATGTTTTATACGAAAGGATATGTAACTTTCATTATGATCAATGATAGTTTACACCAATATAACACCAAAAGAGAAATAATCTAATTTTTAAAGGTATTTTTCGTCATATCTAAATTATTACTAGTATAAACTTTGATTAATTTGATCAAACACATAATTTGACAATCTGTTATGTTTATTCTCTATCATATTTAACCTAAAAAAAATATAAAGAAAATGAAATATAATTGAGTTGGTCGACTAGTGAAGACTTAGATTCAAAGAATGTCAAAAGAAAAAGGTGATAGAAGGTTGAGTAAACAAACGATCATGATTGTCCTCCAAAAATCACAAATATGATGCAACATGGAAAAGAGTAGGACCATGGACAATCATGTTTAAGAGATCGCAATTGCCTTCTGATCCCATGTGTATGCACTTCATGACAAGAGTGTGATAAATTAAATCAAAATTATAGCATAGACTAAAATTTAAAATATATATATATATATAGGGGCTTTATTTTCAGAACCCTGTTAAGTGCGAGAACTGCGAGAACTCTTCTAGACCAATGAGATTTTTTTTAAATATTAAAGATTATTATTTAATCTAAAGGGTATTATAGTAAATGACACTTTTTATATTTTTTATAATATTTTGTTAAACCCCATTTTTAAATATCTCATAATTTTCGGATTTTTTTTCTTAGAATGCAGGATTTTTTTTCTCTAATTGTGCATGCATGTTTCTAGAAAGTAAAGGTGCATTTGTGTTTTTTTAATAATGTAAATTTACATGTTTTTTTATTGTACAATTGTTTAAACTTTACTTAAAAATGTAATTGCATATATGTTTCTGCGGTATGTTCTATAAACTTCTTAAATAAAAACTAAAAACATAAATTATAGCCGTAAACTTTAGATTTATTACAAACCAAAAACACAACTAATGCACAAAATTTTATATCAAATGAAATACAAATCAAATGTATCATTTTGAATATACATATGCACGCCTTATAAGGACATATGTGCACAAAACATATGTGTTTGAAGTTTCTCATTAGATTCTTTCGAGCATGTGTGCATGTCTTTCAAGAACATACATGCACGCCTTCCAAGAACATATATGTACTTCCAGCTTCTCATCAAATTCGTTAAAACGTATGTGCACGCCTTCAAAGAACATATTGTCACGCCTAAAAAAATAATAGTCAAGATTAAATACTTTTTAAATAAAACTCAAGATAACATAACACACATGCATAAGCTTCAACTAGCAAACACAAATAAACAAGAGACCAATTTTGTTATGTATGTAAAACATATATGATCCAAACACAAAACATATATGTTTTATACGTAAACATATAATCGAAACAGAAAACATATATGTTTTATAATCCAAACGCAAAACATATATGTTTTAGTATATATTTCAACCGTATATGTAAAAACATGTATGTTTAATATATGTAAACATGTATGTTTTATATAAACAAACCCATGTGCCAATGATGAGACGAAAAGTGTTACGCTTTTAGGGGGTCATTTAAGCCATAATTCGTATAAATGTGATCAAATATTGCCCTAAATCGTTCATTTTGTCATTTTAGGTACTTTTGAGAGGAATTCTGGAAAACATGCACATTTGGACGTTTTTGGAGCATAAAAGTGAAGAAAACGACAAAGTCTTAAAGAAGCAGGATTTTACAACCTGACGGCGTCAGAAGTCACAAGGTGACGCCGTCAGCAAGGATGACAAAAGAGTGGAATTCAATTATCAAATGACGGGCCAGAAAGATTTCAAGAATTTACACCTGACGCCGTCAGGTGTTAAAAGGTGTAGGCCGTCAGGAACAAAGTTAAAGAGAGACGGCCCAGAAGGTTTTACATGCTGACCACGTCCCAAATGGATCTAGGCCATCCGAGAACCCTAATGGCGGCGAGCTGACGGCGTCAGACCCTATAAGCTGACGCCGTCCGAACTTAAAATCTATATATAGTTTTCTATTTTTCATTCATTATGTGTGGAACTTTGTGGAGAACTTTTAGGGCAAACCCTAAAGACGAATTTTCTGTGACTTTTAGGGTTTCCAACCCTTGGAACCCTAGTGCTTAATTAAAGATAAGTCTTCACTTTAATTCAATCAATATGTCTATGTGTTGGTTGTCTATCTATCTTGCTTGTCTTTCAATTAACATGAGTAGCTAAATTCTCTAGTGTTTGCTTAGATCTAATGAAACCTAACTATTAATTATTGGTTAATTGGTGTGTGTTGTTGTTTGTTGGGATGATTGTTTCATCGATGTTAGGCTCAAGAAAACTGGCCAACCTCCTTTATGGTAACGTGCTTGAACGTCTTGGGAAACATGTAGTCGAGGCATACTAGGCTATTAAGGTAGTATTTAACGCATGAGCCACTGTTTACAACCCCTATGGTTGTGCCGTGCATGGCATAGGGCGAGATAAGAGCTCATAGAATTGGAGAGATATGTATGCCACTCCATGAGTTATTAGGAATACACCCTTCATCCACACAAGTAACACACATATCAATTAACCGGTAAAAGATAGTTAGGGAGTAATGAAATCTAAGTAAACACAATTTTCTCCATATTGTTTTCACAACCACAATAGTTTAGATATTTATTTTATTTTAATTTGCATAAGTAGTAAACTTGGGTTAGTTGACTAGCAACTAATTCCGCCCTTCTTCCAAAACCGAGATTTTACTTGCTTTCCATAAAATATAAAAATACAAAAAGAATCTTCCTTCCACCCTTAGACCTATTAGAGTAGTTTTTCTATCCTAACGAACACTATTCCCTGTGAGAGAACGATCAATCCCCCGTACTTACCACTATCCTATACTACATCGGTCAGGTACACTGCCTGGTGGGGTTGTAAGCCTCTTGAGATCCCTCGAGAGGTAAAACCTGTTGTAAGGTCACAAAACCACGCATCAGCCAACCCTTTCTAGATTTTAGAAACCAAATCAGACAACTTACTTTAGCAACTCAACATCCCAATTTTTTTTTTATAAAACAAACACCAATCTCTAAAATTAAACACCTCGTGCTTCTCTACTTCAGTAGATATCTTTATAATGTTTCTTAAATATATTTCTTAACACATTCTCGCTAATATGTTTTACGCATTCACTTTTATCGTCCCCCTGCAATAAAAAATTTACCACCGACCTTGTTTTAGTTTTCTTATATAAAACAATTATGTTCGGCATCTTAGATTGATAAACTACATTATATCATAGTCAACATTTTTTTTTGTCATTAATTAATGGTTGTTATTTTCATTGATCATTACACTGTTTTTGGGTTACCAACAGGGGAAAAAGGACTCTAGCTTTCAACCAAAGATATTGAAAAAGGATACAAGTTAAAGGCTCTAGAATTACATCCAGCTAAACAACTACATCTCATTAATAACTCGTCATCAACAAACCACAAAAACCCCATTTTTTTCTCAAATCTATAAGCGAAAACAGAAAAACAAATATCTAGAATTTTTTTTAGAAAGATTCAAAGATCTTTACAGATCTCAAACAAACTTCATCGATCCTCGTAAAAGAAATCGAAACATACCCATTTTTTTTTTTCTCAAACTCAGATTCAAGCAAAATTAAGCCAATAATAGTACAATGTTTTAACCAATTGAGTCTGTTAGTGCAAATATTACGATATTTAATCTATACGGTCTCGTTTGTTTTGATTGATGACAAACGTATAACTTGATACATAACGTAAAATGTACAAGTTACTTGTAATCATACTTTGTCTCAACAAACATTCAACACCTCTCAACGTCTCGAGTCATCGTATGCTACAACACAGGTTCGTACATGTTTGTTATGTAGCATTATGATCAAACCCCTTGACTAACCATTAAGAATGACTAAAATACTTTTAGGGTCTTTAAGTGTTTTAAGTGTCAAAGTGCACTTTAGGGGTCAAATAGAATAAGTGTCACATTAGGTGTCTAGATAATATTAGTAAGTTTACAATATATAAAAATGTGTCTTATAACAACATAAGTACATAAAACATTTTTAGTAACTTACTAAATATTATATAGCTAGCTAATATATTTTTCATATACAAGTAACTTATCTTTTTAAGTTAGTATATACATTTGTCTAAATGTATTTTTCATAAAATGAAAAATTATATTTGAAAATTACCTTGGTCAAATATCATTTACTAGATGTGACATTTGTGTGTTTGACTTGCCAAGAAGTTCTTACACATTTTGGAAGTATTCTTTTAAATGTGTCTTGTCACATCATGCATTCATGAATAGGGAAGTATTCTTTTAAATGTGTCTTGTCACATCATGCATTCATGAATATGTTGTGTGTTTGACTTGCCATGAAGTTCTTACACACTTTGGAAGTATCCTTTTAAATGTGTCTTGTCTTGTCAACATTAAGTTAAAAGTCTTGTCAATGTTGACTAAAATAGTAGTGGTTTAAGAACATGGTTTTTACCTTTGCTAGTTTTAAGAACATGGTTTTCTTTACTTGTTTTGCCTATAAATAGAGCAAGTTGTTTTCACTTGAAAACTTGATGAAAATCCACACACACATAGTGTAGTAGAAAACCATGTAAAAACACCCATTAGTCACCCTTTCTATAATGATCATAATGCTTCTAACATTCATCTTTGTTGTAAGCATATCATACTTCATGATCCACCAAGAAGGTTAAAAGATCTTGAAGTAATCATTCATGAAAGCATTCCAACATATGAAGATTCAAGGGCACTTGGCATCCTCTATGATTGAAGACTTCTTATTCAAGAAGTTCATGTAGATTAGTCATTTTACATCCATTAGACTTTTATGTCATGGATCATCATTATGTCATCTCAAGATAGATTAGATGGTTTATGTGTTTGTGCCATAAAACACAAGGTTTTTATGTTGGGCCACAAAACATAGCGGGAGTGGTTGTACCCTTGGTAAAGAACTCGACATCTAGCTTTGTGTCGGTAAAATTGTAAGCGACGATGGGAGTGGTTGTACCCTTGTAAAAGAACTCGACATCTAGCTTAATGTCGGTAAAAGTGTAAGCGACGATTGTAAGGTTTTCTCCGCCGAGAAGGGAGGTTGTTGATCTAGTGAAGTAACTCTCGAGTTGGGTACTCGGGGCGTGGACGTAGGGCAAGGACAAAAGAGGTCCTTGTAGCCGAACCACGATAAATACTCGTGTCGTGAATGGTTTGCACTTTCCCTTTACTTATTGCTTTGCTTTGATGTTTGCATTATGTGATTGTGTGTGTTGTGACTTGTTGTTTGTACTTGTGTGATAACATGTATTAAGTTATGTTGGTCATAAACAACAAGAAACGTCTTTCATATTATAACAAGCTAAAATGGACATTTGATACAACAAGTAGTAAAGTTTTTAAACGGTAACGTATTCACCCCCCCTCTACGTTTTCACAGAGTCTATGATGACAGGATCTAACGAAAATTATTGAATAAAAATAAACTCACCATTGGCATCAATCAAACGAAATTCGGATAATAAGATCAGATCTTCGTCATTAACAACTTTTTCTTCATTGACCAACAGATGGGAAAAAAAATTAAAATCATCATATATTAATTAGCATCAATCAACAGATGGGTATTCATTCATATGGGAGAAAAGTTGGGAGGCGGTTATGAACCAGAAAGAGAGAATGTGTTATTTGAGTTTGACCTAATCATATATTAAGAATCATGCATACCCAAAAGTTAGAATCTCTTTTCTCTAGATCGATACAGCCGTTAAACTCATTCCTCGGCCAACCCATTTTCAACCTCTTGTTGGGGATGCTCTAATATTGCAAACGGTGAATTGCTTGCTAAAAAGTAAAAACTTTGACTGTACCATGATGCTATAAATATGACTGCACCATGATGCTATCTATTTTAATTAAAGGATAGAATATAAAGATAGTCAGTCAATGTCCAAACTCAAAATGATCGACCTTACATGGTAAAATGCATTACTCAATGTTGATGCACATATAGTCAAAACTCAAAACGACGTACCCCTATTCCTACGGCAATTAAATTAGTAACAGGATGATTTCTTTCAAACTCTTATTCATACATTAGTCAACCATGCATGTTGAAATTTGAATGAGAAGATGGTAGGGTAATTGATAAAGTATTACTGATGATAACAACTCTTCATTCTTCATTATCAAGACCTGTTCCTCGTCCACGATTATATATACATGGCTGATTTTTATGTTGCACGGCAAGTTATATTAATTTCTTGGGGCGATTTACCATATATTAACTTTAGCAATTTAACAAGAGTTTGATTTGATGTGGTGGTACAACTAACTAGGGCTGTAAACGAATCGGACGAAGACGAACGGAGCCTTGTTCATGTTCGTTCATTTAATTTTAACCGGACAAATAAACGGACACGGACGTTTAAACAGACGAATTTTCTTGTTCATGTTCGTTTATTAAAAAATGATTTGATGTGGTGGTGCAAACTACGGTTTGGATTCCTTGGAGGTTTAAGAACCGGGTTTGCTTTGACTTGAAGCCTCTAAGAAAAATCATGCTCGTCTATAAAGGTTGTTTTCCCTCATTTATTGATTGTTAATTGGCATAGAAGTTTTGAACCAAATTGGTTAGGTTGGATTTGTGATTCGAAATATTGTTGTAAGACGTTGTGATTTGTTCTCTAGTTTTTTCTAGTTTCTTATTAATTAAACGCCATTAAGAAAATAGAATTAGAAGCCTAGCAAGTGGCAATGCGACAAATTACATAACTGGGGGGAACAACGATCCAAGGACTGCTAAACCTCGATACAACTGAACAAGCCATTCTTATGTCGATTTGGATCCAAACGAGAAATGTTTGTTAATACAAATAATCGCATAAAAGCGTTATTTCTAGATAACGATTTCTCTACGTTTTGTTAATGACAAATAAAAAGCGTATGACGTAAAGTTTCGGTAAACACGTTTTAGACATAATTATCCTTTGCCACAAATCACTTAATATATGAATATGAATTTTTAAAACTGTCTTAATGATTTTATCATGATGCATCAAAACACTTGCATCATTTTATAAACATTCATATCAATTTTATTTAACCTCATTCTAAATAAAATGTTTCTAAATACAAATTAATAACTAGCAAGAATCTTTCAATTTAGGAATTGATTTAAATCTCATCTTTCATTGAAAGATGGATTAACTATTCTTGTAATAATCCAAAAACAAAAAAAGAAGGCATTAATTTTGTTTTTGCATAAAAACACTCATTAAAATTTTTAGCATTTGAGTGTTTAACACTTTAAGAAAGCATCAAACATGCTTTTCTACAACTCCTCCCTAGCATTCTAGAATGGTAACAATGCAAACCAAAGTTGAAAGACATTTCAAAACAGATTTATTTTTGTGGACCGTAGACCCATGAATCCTGCAGACTCACAGATCCCGTAAGGATCCGTGGTAGACTGATAGAAGTTCCTTCTCGCCTATTTAAATAAGCTATTTTGCTACCTTTCAACTCACCATTTGCAAGCAAATCTCAAGCATTACTAAAAACTTTCATTCATAATAATATTTGATCATTATCTTGTTTCAATTCATTCAAAGTGATCCACTCTTAGCAAAGGAAGAACACAATAAAAGTGAGGAAAACTAGAAGGGGGGGTTGAATAGTTTACCGCTTTTTAACTTGTTAATCTTTGAAAAGCTTTACGTGTAATTAACGATTCTATGTAATTATCAATAATTAATAAGCGAGTATAAAGATAGAAACGATCAAACCACAACACGATTGTCTATCGTGGTTCGGCTACAAGGACTCTTTTTCCTTGCCCTACATCCACGCCCCGAGTTTCCAACTCGAGAGTTTCAAGCACTAGTCAACAAGCTCCTTTCACCGGCGGAGAAAACCTTACACGTCGCTTACACAAGATTTCCGACACAAAGCTAGATGTCGAGTTCTTTTACAAGGGTACAACCACTCCCGTCACACTATGTATTTTAAGGCCTAAAATACTAACCGATCACTCTTGAATATACACAATCAAATGAAGTATAAACTACCCTAAGTTTATACTAAGCTAAGCTAACAAGTCTTGCAACTTTGAGTTGAATACTTGTAACTTCTTGGATGAACTTGTGAACTTCCTTTCTACATAAGACAATCACACAAGTAAGTTGCTACTGAGTTAGATGAGAATATATGTGTAAAATATGACTCTAAGTGATGGGTGATTTCTTGCAAGTGGTTTGGTATTTATACCCAAACAAACCATCAGTCTGGCGGATATGGCGGAACCAAAGAACGCGTTCCGCCCGTATACCCCCAGGGTTCCGCCAGATCTGACAGTCAAAGCTTACAAGAAAATCTTTCCATATCAAGCAATGTCACATCAAATTACTTCTAGTCAAACACACAAAGTTGGAATACTTCCAAGTGTGTAAGAAGTCGTATGGAGAGTCAAACACTCAACCTTTCCATAAATGCATATGATGTGATGTTTATACTTTCTATATTAAGAAATATAACAATGTTATGATTAATATGAAGTATAAAGTCCAGTTGTATAAGACTTAAAAACTAAAATGATGTTTTACCATAAACTAAAGTTTACACTTTGTTATTAACAAAACTTAGCAAAGATCGTAAAATATAAATAACGTTTTTAGGCGATATTTGTATTAACAATCTCCCCCTTTTTGTTGATGACAAAATATAAACTTTATTTATAAGTAAGACATTAGTTTTAGTGTTTTTTTGGGTAAAGGGGAGTAATCCTGCACCCTGGTAAATATATTAACCAAAAACTTTTAAGTACAATGGATATGGGTGAAGTCCCACATCTCAGCCCGTTACATAGGCTAAAAGCTTACATAACAAGATACTTCCTAATTTCTAAAAATAGAAATCAAACCACAACGCAAATGATAACATAAGAACAACGAGATAAATTACTTCCTAGGGCCTTGAAGCTTGGTACCATACATGGCATTAAAAGCATCCAAATTACCGGGAAGATCATACACCTGGTTCGCATAATCATCGTA
>LBNU01029318.1:0-11563 GCA_014162995.1 Artemisia annua
GCGAATATGTCTTTAATGCACATATTTGGGGAGTTGAGGGGAAATGCTGCCGAAATTTTCTCAAATAGTAAATCAGTTATACGCATTCATATATGAGACGAATCATTCAAAGAGTGGGTTAGGATTGCCTTCCATAGTTGCACTAGGTGAACAAAACAACTCGTAATAATTTCACGGTTATATAACTCATACCTATGATTGACATCGGTTGAATAGTATGAGCTCTTATAGAAAGCAAAAAAAATGGTTTAGAACGAAAAAGGGTGGTACCCACGGATGCGCAATTTCTTATTTATACAGGTGTATGACTAGATATAGTAATACATACTGTTTTAGGCTGTTGTTCAAGACCTTCCTTAGAGAATGCTTTTGTCTTCATTTCCTTTTCACATATCTTAAACCGTTCCATTTCTTTTTCAATACACCTGCGAGCATCTATCAGAGCCTGCTCATAAGAGGCGCTAACCTGTGTCAAATTTGTCAGAAAGAAAGTTTGTTGTCAATGAGAAAGACATGTTCGAAACAGAAGCTAAAATAGAATCTTTTTCAACCACATATATCCTAAATACTACAAACAAATTTGAGATACAATTTGGAAGACAAGTGCGTTCTAATAACGATAGAATGATGAGCATAGCAAGTTTTATTTTGAACTACTAAAAGAAAGCATTTACGAGCAGAACACATTCATCTGATGCTGCAGATTTGCCTATCCCTTTCAAAGAGGAGGACAGCAAAGTAAATATAATACTGCAATTAAATTATATCTTCATGCACAGTACTGAATATAGCCCACAACATTGCATCTACGACATACCCTCTACAGACCACCTTGATACAAAAAAACCAACTATATAACTTCCGTAATAACTAAAATCACCATCTGATGAGCAAGAAAAACCAGACACGCATTTCTCTCCCTAGCTCCTCCCATTTTCTCATAAATGTGACGGACAGTATATCCACATTACATTTTAACAATCTTTCCCAATAAAAAAGTTCTTGCTCCTGACATTTTAACAACCTTTCATCCTAGTCTGATTCTCAATACTGGAACAAATGAAGCTAATGAGTTTTTACTGGAAATATCGTTAGATTTCTCAGGTCTTCCTGGAAGGAGTCTCTTTACCCTTTGAGTTTACCCAAAGGGTAGGGGTATGATTTGTATACATTCTACCTCCCCCATACCCCGCTCATGCAGGATTGGGTATCGTTATTGTTGTTGTGTATCGTTAGATTTCTCAGCATTCACTAAATGGGTTCCTATGTCCTCCTAGCAGAATATAGCAGAGAGACAATACATTCACAACTTATATGGCATGTAACAAAAGATATTCACAGTAAAATGATACAACCAAATTTCGGGACCCACATATCCAACATCTATGACGTCTTTGGAATTGCTTGTAAAAACATCCCATGCTTTCTAAGACAAGCAGAAGAGTATAACACAATGCAAGAGATACTATTTAGCAATTCTGCCTAACTGAATATCCAAAAGATAAAGAATTATCATTATACTGAATATACATTTCCCAAATCACTTATTCACAGTCAAATAAGCAAATAAACATAATCAGTTTGTTTCTATCCAAACCCACAAAACCGCTTTATCTGTTTCATCAAAACGCGATTAGAATATAAACATTTAAACAATTAATCTTCAGCAAACAATATTTCACACTTCTGCGCCTAAGACAATCCTCATTCATACAGAACAACAAATACAATAAAAACCAAGCTAACCTTCTTATCCTTGATCTCGCTAGACTGTAACCATGTCTTAATCTGATCTCTGTACCTCTGAAGCTTCTTAATCTCCTTCTTCAAATCAACCTCGTATTTCTCCTTCTGATTAGCATTATCAGTATCGTGAACCTAATCAACAACATTACAACAACGCATCAATATTTCACTATTCACACTTTTAGACCTTCAATAACTCGCATTATTAAACATGTACAATGATTATATATGAAAAGCTCTCCCAAACACAACTTCTACACTAAAACAATACAAACGGCTTCCAGTGATGCAATGACGAGTAATCTGTTCTTTACTTAGACTCGGACTCAGACGCGTTACAAACCAGTCGACTTAGAAGAGTTACTAACCGAGTCACCTTGGACGCGTTACAGACCTTAGTCGGCTTGGACGCATTACGGACAGAGTCACCTTGGAACGCCTTAGGGACCGAGGCGTTACGAGACGAGTCGACTCTGACACGTTACTGACCAAGTCAACTGAACTCCAACGCGTTACGGACCGAGTCAGCCTGGAGCGTTAGAGACGTGTTAACTGAGTATGGACACGCTGCAAACATAATCGACTCAGACACGCTACAAGCCGAGTCATCCCGGACGCGCTATGAACTGAGTCATCACAGACGCGTCATGAGCCGATCCGAACAAGAAGCATCACGAGCCGAGCCGAACCAGAAGCGTCACGAGCCGAGCCGAACCAGACGCGTCATGAGCCAAGTCGACTCCGGCATGTTACAAACCGAGTAGACTCCAAGGCGTTACAATCCTATTTGACTCCGAGGCGTTACAATCGTATTCGACTCCGAGGCGATACAATCCTATTCGACTCCGACGCGTCACAAACCGAGTCGACTCGGAACGAGTCAAAAATTAACTCACGTGTCAGTCAGGTCTATTCACAAATTCTTTACCGAGTCAGGCACATTTGTGACACTCGACTCGTCCGAGTCAACTCAGTCCACAACTCGTTTCGTCACAACAACGATCATTACAAATTACACATTTACACATAACACATCATACATTACACATCAAACACACAAACAAAATTATTATAAAAATTAAAAAAAAAAATAATAATTAAAAAAAATAATAAAAAAAATACCTTGTTCCAAATATTACCAAAAACCTCAACACCTTCGTAAACTTTCTTCAGAACACGATCGATTTCACCTTGAAGCTTCCTACTCGCTCCCATTGTATTCTATGATCATACACTTTCTGAATTTTGTGCAGTGTTTGTTTGAAATTAGGGCTTGTTTTTTGTTTTATAGGGTTTTGTTTGAGTGAAGTGGATGATGGGGGGAAGAAAGGTTTTGGAAGAATAAAGGGGCTGGAATGGAATACTCCTATTGTTTTTTTATTATTTCGGAAATGTTAAAATATTACGAGTATTATTTTGGGAAAATTGGAGGTCACGTTTTAGAAAAGAAAAAGAGATTTAAGGGGCAGTTTGTTTGTTAGGTGGGTTTGGATTTAGATTTGGTTTTAGCTTTTAAGTTTTCTAGTTTGGTATGTAGAATTGTTTTGAATTTAGATAGTGCAAAGGTCTCATAAAGTTTAAAGATAATAAGGGTGCATTTGGTATGCTGCATGAATTACAATGAGTGTGAGTTTAAATATAAGGTTATATTTGATTACAAGATTTATCAAACAAACACCATTATTTGGAATAAAACTCATTTCATAATTCACATAGACATGTAGCAAACGCACCCTAAGTTTAGTGGGTTTTTTTAGGAGGAAATTTTTAATATGGACTTCTTGAAAGTCGTTTCATCAATTTTTATCATAAAATTTTGTGTTACGTAATAAGAATAGCGAGCAAATCAAGTTGCTCGCCATTTTATTTTTCTTCGTCATTTTGCTCGGCATGGCATGCATCATTGTGGCAAGCGAAATACTTTGCTCTCCATCATTTTGCTCGATATGCATCATTTGTAAGTGGCAAACAAATTGCGCTCTATCATTTTGAAATGTGGCTTTATAACATTTTATCCTAACAAATTTATCCTCATTTGCTTGTTTGAAATGTATTAAAAACTGACATCTTATCCGAAATGTGCTAATTTATCTCAAAAAATCTACTTTATGATTCTCATTTATCACAATTATACCGTATGCATTGTATAAATATAAGACTAGCTGACTAAAAATTACAAAACTCTAGAGATCAGAGAAAACAAAAAAATATGAGTTTTCTCAAGGGAAGTTTCCGGTATGCATTGTTAATGGTGGTCATGGTACTTCTTGGTCCATTTAATGCAAAACTATTGTGATATTTCTTTCACAAAAGTGACGAGTTGTAAGTTATTTATACTTCTTGGTTCATTTAATGCAAAACTGTCATCATATATGTTTCAGAAAAGTGACAAGCAAAGGCATATAAGCAAACAAATTTGCTAGCCATTAACTATTTTCTTTTTTCTATTATTAAATAAACGTTTGGTTGGTATTGTGCCACGTAATAAGTGGCAAGCAAACTAGATTGGAGAGCAAATGTATTTGCTTGCCATGTCCATTTTTGTAATGCGAAAAAATATTGTCTATTTTCGTTATTTGGTTTGATAGGAGTACAATTTGATAAATTTTTTTTAGAGCCTAAAGGTGTTATGGCTCAAGTTAGAGCATCATTTTTTACTCATACACCAAAAACGCATTCCCCTATCACTTAAGACAAAACATCTCTTTTTAGACTCGCCATTTTATTTTTATTTTCCTTTTTATTAAACCAACTAAAATTTGCATTCATCTAAAAAAAAAAAAAAAAAAAAAAAACCCTTTATATAGATTACATTAACAAGTTTACTAAAACCCTAGAAACGAGAGTGGCATATTGAATGAGCATAAGGTAGTGAGAAGGATCGATAAGGAGGAAGATATTTGGTTCAAGTCACCTTCATCATTGCTTTAAGGTAAGATTAATACATAAAGTTTAAATTTAACGTATCCGTAGAACATGTGTTGATAATTAGACGATTGGTTGAGTCTCAAGTGTTGGTTATTGATTTAATTTCGACTATTGACTCGGTGCCGCTTTCATGGTAGATCTTGCACTAATTCTATATTAAGCATTGTAAGAAGGCTTACATTGGCTACTTGTGTATACTGATATGGCATGAAAGGAATAATAGGATTTTACTAATAAAAAGGACTCGAAAGAGGTTTTAGCTAAAAGATGACAAGTAGCCAATGTAAGCCTTCATATTCATTGGCCAGTTTAAGACTTAAGAGTCAAGAAGTCCAGGTAATGAATGTGGCTAAAAGATGACAAGTTTTCATGAATTCAGTTGCTGATAGTGGAGAGGTTATTGGTGATTGGGATAGTAATGATAAAAATGCGGTCAGAACAAGTAGCTAGAAATAGTGAGTCATGCAAGATGGGACTACTTGGTCCTACCTTTGTTCTAACCAAAATGATGGCTGAGGAAAGCATGCTTGTATAGGTTTATGGTTGAAGAATCAAAATGTCTGAAAGCAATCTTATAGTGTTCCCTCTAAGTATTGCCCTGTTATTGATGAAGCCTTAACAGATGAGCATTCTACATATACTACTGTGAGGATGTGGGTGCAGTGGTATCATATAGTTGTGCTTAGCTGGATAAGGAAATGTAGTTAGTTGCAAGGTGATGCCTAGGGGAGGAGAGGTGCTTATGATTGCTTGGTGATGCCTAGTCTAACATGACTGCTCTTTCAATAACTGTGATGTGGGTCTGCAGTTTTGGATTTGTCATGTAATGTTAGATAAAGGAAATGTAGCTAGGTTTGAGGATTGGAGGTTGGTGGTTTCATGTGAATTGAGGGATGATGCCTTCTAAATGGATGGGTCGGATAGTCTTGTTTGTGAGGAAGTAAGCTGCAAATGGCTATTAGTTTCTTTTCATTTAAGAGGGAAATGTGGTCCTCTTTTTGGTGAATTGGTGACAACTCACAAGTGCATTGATGTATGGATGCTCAAAAGAGAATTTTGTGTTTTAGCATTGTGTAGCATGTATTTGTTTTTTGTAGGTGCTATTTCTAATTAACTATATGTGTCTGTCATAGTTTTAGTTATCTGCACTTAATTTGTAGCTTTAAAAGTTTGAGTTGTTAATATATTATTCACCGGTTAAAAAAAATACAAGTTGATTGTTTATTTGCTTCCTTGTGTGTTAATTACAAAGTTCTTTCATCGTGGGTGACACCATTATGTAAATGCATTTCAATATACTATTTATTGTTGATGATTCCATGGAAGAAGTTCAAAGACTTTTTTTGAGAGTTTCTCCATTAAATATATACATACATTATATTTTGTTCAAAATACCATTTTTAATGACTATATATAATCCATAGTGGCCTTTCTAACAGAAACAACTATCAACAAGTGAATATATAATCCATAGTGGCCTTCGCACTTTCACATGTTTCTCATTTTAAGTACCATACTACTTTTATAACAAAGCATGTACCATACTTTATGTGAGATACTTATTATGTACAAACAAGTCAAGAAACTCGTTAGATGGCATGGCAAGGATGTGCCCATAATTGCATAAGACGGCAATAATATATACTGTAAGTTAAATGATACGATATCTCAAATCTCAAAAGTATATATATCATTTCACCATCTTTTTAACCATTTTACCCTTTGTCATTCAAATGCAAATATTACACTTCATAAACTGAGTTTTCTAGTCTTCGATCTTCAAGAGATTTATTAACTCCACCATCGAGCTACCGTCTTTGCAGCCACTTTAACGTCAGAAGCAACCATTTCTCTCACCGACTGTTCCCTCCCATTCTTACAATACCCGGTCCGCCTCACCATCTCACTTCTTCCACAACAATCTCCAGTAGGATGCAACTTAACCATTGACTAAGTATTATTTGAATTCTATGTGATGGCTCATTGGATGTAGAAACTACTTGGAGACGGATGGCTGCTGTATTGGCAGGCACATAGGATACACATCAACACATCATTCTTTTTATATGTTGTATTTTTACTTGAATGAAGATCTGGACACAATACTATAGTTTAGTGTAGTTCTTAGAAACTGAACAGAAGTACGATACGTGCTAAATATTGTAGAGTACTTGCTTTGGGAAAAATTAGAAACTTGAGAACTAGCTAGTAGGGTCATTTTTCCCTACATTAAATCCCCTCCCTTTGTTGGACTAAATCAATCTTTACCAAGCCAAGTAAACACATTCAAACCTAGGCCGACATGGGCTGTGCCAAATTTCATTTATTTGGATATTTCATTTTTCTTTGTATCTGAGTAGTGTATGTTGACATTGTATTAACGTGTTAAAAAATCATTGTCTTTTGCGTTATAGGAACTACTCCAAGCTCCAAAATATTCATTAACTGACACAAAATAGGCGTAGTTTCGATTAAACCAAAAGGCACAACATATTCTTAAACCAAAGGATGAACAAGGCAAAGTCAGATGGTTGACTTGTTAATTGATTTGACAATTTACATTCTCACATCTCTGTCCAAAGTACAGGAATCTAGAAACGGAAAAACAAAAACATCTTTCCACAACTAAATACAGTTAATCATTTAAATCATGTACATGCCATAATTTACACCATTATATCATGCTCTTCCCTACGAACAGAATTCTGGGTTCTCACTCGTTAATCGAGTATATCCATCTTTTAAACCAACTGAAGTCGTATAACAACATTCCACAAGATTTGATATCTTCCTTCAAGCATTACATCTTGTTAATATACAGTTCAGATCAGCAAAACCGGTTCAGTGAACCTTTGCTATGGATTGGAATCTATATTGCATTAGCTTCCCTTATATGCGTCTTTGCTATGGTCGCTGATTTATTACATGGTTTCCGCAACAGAAAACTATGGTTCCCATGTAGATTTTTCACTCTGAATGCTGCTTCACTCTCTGTGATAGCCGTCGCAATGAAGCTACCCATGGATCTAAATAATTCAATGCCAGGTCATGTTGATCAGGTTTCAAAGCTCGGAAGCATGGCATTTATGTGCACCATGATGGCTAATCTATTGCCTTCTCTTGCTACAATGACTAACAAGGAACTTTTCACAAACATCATAGCTTTGGGTGTTCTAGTAATAACCTTGGTTGTAAATGTTTGCATTCAAATAAATACGGGTGTTCTTACCTTGTATATAAATAACGAGGACTTACATGGGACAATTTCTGATGCTAGAGATGTATCAGGGAACGCAACTATCCATAACCTCGCAGCCATCCTTTATGTGGTTATTCTACTCATGTNAGCTCGGAAGCATGGCATTTATGTGCACCATGATGGCTAATCTATTGCCTTCTCTTGCTACAATGACTAACAAGGAACTTTTCACAAACATCATAGCTTTGGGTGTTCTAGTAATAACCTTGGTTGTAAATGTTTGCATTCAAATAAATACGGGTGTTCTTACCTTGTATATAAATAACGAGGACTTACATGGGACAATTTCTGATGCTAGAGATGTATCAGGGAACGCAACTATCCATAACCTCGCAGCCATCCTTTATGTGGTTATTCTACTCATGTTGCTGATAATACATGCATGTTCCTCTTTAGCGATAGTAGAGTCCAAGAGGATGCTAGAATCCAGATACCAAGCAGGTCATGAAACCGCTTTGAGGGACCCACGGCCAGAAAGATTAAGTGTTTATTTAAGGCAGCATGTGAGGAAGCACTGGATCATGGCAGAAACTAGCAGCCCCCAATTTATCGCAGCTTGCTCTGCTACAAGCTCTGCTTCTGGGATAATATGTGCTGCTAGCGCTCTCGTTCATATTGTTACAATTGTTTTTACTTTCTATATAGTATCTCCAAGGGGCTATACATCGGATTATAAGTGGTCAATGTTAGCAATCTTCATAATACAATCTATCGGAGTGATCCTTGGTACAATTGCCCCTCTTTTTAGATGTTTCGCAGACTTAAGTTTTGAGGTGAACCGCGAATGGATCTGGAACCACATTAATGTCCTTAAGGTAGAAAAATACTGGACTCGGACTTTATCTGATTGGAAACAAAGTAGCATATCATTCTCATTCCGTAGCCGCAAATGCAAGATTTTCATCCATATTTCAACAATCCTAGTTCTCAGCTTTTGTATAGGAATTCAGAAGACAACTGTGGTGGCATGCAAGATGATAAGGTCGTTCAAACTTTTGTCTGTAATCTGTGGCGAGCATTGTTTTCGTTGTTGGAGGTCGTTAAAGGCTATGCTTGTTGCCTCACGTATTCCGGTGGTAGGAAATCCCGAGCTACCTGGACAAAATATAGATCTTCGCCAGTATGTTTTGCAACTTCAAGACGATATGGAGCTTGCTGAGAAAACATTGAAAAACATTACAAGATCTGTCAACCTCGTCATCGTAAATGCTGAAAATCACCAACCCAATAATCTTATGAATCTTATAGTGGAATCTAATGGTTTTGCAGGAGTTGGAGAGTATGACAGCCTTCATGTTCCACCTTTAAATGATGTGGAATATCTCGATTGTTGGAGCTTACCGTTGGTAACTCTGACAACCATCGCCATTTCTCTTCCGGAAATCCCAAATGACCGAGTTGATGGGTTGCTAATCAGTGTGAGCGAAGGTCTTGCATATGTCAAACTTGTGGAAGACAGCCTCAATTCTACTAATGACTATGTTAGAATTCAAAAGGCTGCTAAAAAGTTGTGGCTAGAAGTTGAACTCTACAACAAATGGTTAGGAAACCAGTTAAACAGATGGTTAAGAAACGAATTGCAGAACCACGCTCCTGACGTGATCAGAGCACGAGAAATTCTTCAATGGTTCAGGGATGAAGCTCAAATCGTGGTCAATGAGGTGGGGGCTATGGACATTGATGGCTCAAATGAAAGGGCTATTTGTGCCAATTCAATGTATCGTATAACCCAAACAATCTTGGACCAAGGCAACATTGACGAGGTTAGCCAAGAGAACCTATTCAGTAGTCTATTGTCAATGATATCTCAAATATTGGCTGCTTGTCTCACCAACTTACCCCAAGTGATTACAACGAATTGCCACACCAATGTGATAGAGAAAAGGGAGGCTAGTGTACATGCTGCAGCCGAACTTCTAGGTCAGACTACAGAGATAATAGACACACTTAATGGTCGCGAACTACCAGACTTAAATGGAGAAAATTTGGCATTTATAGGGAACTGGCGGCGTGCCTTAAATAACCCATTTCCACAAAACCCCTAATGTTCTTCAAGTAACAGGACACTCCCATACAGATATCACCAAGTTTCTTTTTTTCAGCAGCAGATATTGTCTTTTGTTTTTTTACTTGCTTAACTGTGGTTTTCTCTGATACCACTTCTGTCAGGTTCTGAATGTATGAATTAAGATAATTTGATTTTCATGGGCACCATAACACCTTCTTTCAAAATAGTCCGGAATAAGATAAGCTGCTGTTTTGTTGTGGATTTTTTTGGTGTATAATGTAATAATGTATATCCATGTTTACTGCCAATAAACAAAATAGATACAGTGCTTCTTCAAGAACTCTGCGCCATTAATTTGCATTTAGAAAGTGATCGTATGTACTCTCCTCTATATGTCACTTGGTGTCTAGTTAATTTAGAAGCTTGACAAGTTCGCGTGACCAAGTCCTTAATTGATTCTTATTATCTGTACTCTTTTCTAGAGTATGGTAAACTATTATGTGGTCGAATGTGTTTTTACAAACTATCCGAGGCATGATTGGTTGATATATTAGCCATATCATATAATTTTCATTGTCATCCCTGTTAATAAAATAAGATAAGCTTGCTAATGCATAGTTAGGAAACAAACTGAAAGCTCATTTGTAGCCTAGCGGTATCCTTGAAATGCTCTCCAACAACGGTTGTGGGTTCAAGCCCTGCCTTGGGACAACTCAGTAAGATATTCACATATATTGAAAGATTGTTAGATTGCCTTAAAAACAGTAAAATAAAATTAAACTGAAAGCTCTTAGCTTGTGAAGTAAAGAACATTATGTCAGCACATTAACTTGACAGTAGCGAGCTTATTGATATGTTTGTGAGAATTTGTGATAAAGTTTTCATTTTTTTTCTTTTTCTTTTGCAGTGCAGAAACATAAAAACCCCCTCCAGTAACGTTTTTTTATCTCCATCAGTCTCAGCCCAAGCTAGCATGGACAAAAACTAAACAAGACTATGGTTAAATTAAAAGGAAAACCAATGAGACATTTTGAGTCGTGATTAAAGAATAAGGCAAGGTCATATGGTTGACTTGTTGATTAAATTGACAGCTGAACAACCACATGGCACTGATCCTGATGTTGCCAACGAGAGTCTCCATCCAACTTACAGGAAAGTAACTGGAAATTTACTTCAGTTTCTTGATATGACAGTTCTATTCTCACACCTCCAAATTACAAAGAAAATGGCTAGAGACTTCTATTTGGTCAACTATACGACTTTTAGAGAGAAGTTTGTTTATTTCACCTTCTTCACTTCTTACATATCTGGTTTGAAATACATACACTTCAATCTTCTAAGCCTTCATCAACACAAATCCTCACCAGTCAGCCCATAATCTACACCATCTCCTAGCTAGACCCCCTTTTATTTATAGCTAACCGTGTCCCTCTCTAAGAAAACATAGATATGGGTTCCAACTCGTTAGGTGATCAGTATATCCATCTTTTGAACCAACTGAAGTCTTATAGCAATATTCCACAAGATTTAATATCTTCCTTTGAGAAGTACATCTTGTTAATATTACAGTCAGATTACGAAAACAGGTTCAGTGAACCTATGCTATGGATTGGGATTTATAT
>LBNU01029319.1:0-30443 GCA_014162995.1 Artemisia annua
GTGGAATAATACAAATTCTTCATTTTACACATAGTGATCCTCCCACTCTCTCTCTCTACATCTCACTTTCTCTCTCTAGATTTAGGTGAACATGGTCGTGATTTAGGTTGTATACATGGTCCTACAAGTGGTATCATTCACCAAGGGAAAAATATAGGTTGTTTTAGATTAGTTTTGGTTTGTTTTGGTATTTGTTTGGTTCGTTAGGCTCGTTTGGTTTGTTTAGTTTGTGTAAAACGTGAAGGTTTAGGTACTTTAGATTCATCTTTACTCGTTTGGTGCTCGTTATTTTGATCAAAAACGTTCTTTACTTCGTTATTGGGTTTTACAAAAGTTCATATTTAGGGTTTCGCGAGTATTAGAGTCGTTTGTGATTTTTGCGAGTATCAAAAATTAGGGTTCTGCGAGTATGAATTTTTGGGTAAGTTCTTGCGAGTATTGCTAGCCATTTAGCGAGTATTGGGTTTTTTGTTGCGAGTAAGGAGAACAAAGTTAGCGAGTATGGTGATAAGCTTGCGAGTATTGGACGTTTTCTAGCGAGTATTGAATTTTGATTTTAGCGAGTAACGTTTTTCATATTAGCGAGTGTCGTATTTTTTTGGCTAGTAAGCCTCTACATACCTTATCCTTGCGAGTAAGGTTTTATATTAGCGAGTATTAGCCAAAACTCTGCTTCGTTTAATCCTAGTTTGCGAGTATCACATCAGTTTAGCGAGTAAGAAGATAAAAGTTGCGAGTAAGGACTCAATCTTTGCGAGTATCACACTTTGTTTCTTGCGAGTAAGACTTTGATGACTAGCGAGTTTGAGCCTCAAAAGACCAGCGAGTTTGAAGCAAATATTCTTGCGAGTTTGGTGTATTAACTTGTGAGTAAGGTAGTCAAATATTGCGAGTATCTGTCTCAAGTTTAGCGAGTAAGGTGTTATAAATCTAGCGGGAAAATTTGAGTAAAATTTATTTTTTACAGGAGATTAAACGTTCAATTTTTACGCGAGATTTAAATTTTGGTATAACGTTGAAAATTTTGACCAAAAATTCAAATTTTTAGGCCAAAATTCAAATTTTTTCAGTAAAATTTGGCGTCAAAATTTTTAAAACTCAAAATTTTCGTGCAACCTTAGAATTGCATTAAATAGTGTTTTTCAAATTTTTGGTAAGAAAATTTTCAAATTAGATTTTTGGAGGGAAAATTCAAACTCACTAAGAACAACCGTATACGCCTTTAAAGTTTCATCAAACCTAATCTACAACAACAACCTAAGTTCATCCTAAAGATCCAACAACAAATTTTCACGACACGTCACTTTGAATCAAATCATAATGGCATCTCAACAAGATATTCATGCTGCCGGTGCTGAAAACCGTCCTCCTATGCTTGAAAAGGGTGGTTATCTTCCATGGACAAGCCGTATGCTTCGCTACATCAAAACCAAAGATGATGGTAAACTCATGATCAAATCCATTGAAAACGGTCCATTCCAGCCAAAAGAAATCCTTGATCCGGGTAATCCAGATGGAACACCTCCTACTCAACCATTCTTTCGTCTCCAAAAGGAAGAAGATTACACAGCTGAAGACTGGAAGCAGATTAAAGCAGATGATATGGCAATGCATCTCATTCAACTTGGTTTACCTCGTGAGATCTTTGCTGCAGTCGACAGTTGTCAATCAGCTTATGCTATGTGGGAACGAGTTAGAAGACTTTGTCATGGAACAGAAATTGGACAACAAGATGTTGAGAACAAGCTTCTAACAGAATGGGAGAACTTCACGTCCACAGCAGGTGAACAGATTGAATCATACTACACCAGGTTTTGTACCTTGATGAATGAGCTGATCAGAAACAAGTTGGAACCACGACAAATTGTGACAAACATTAAGTTCATCAACAATCTACCAGAAGAATGGGGTCGATTTGTCACAATTGTCAACCAAACAAAGAATCTTCATCAGGTGGATTATGATCAAATCTATGACTTCTTGAAGCAAAACCAAGCTGAGGCAAATGAAGTTAGGAAGGAAAAGTTGGCTAAGAATCATGATCCTCTTGCACTCATTGCTACAACACCAACACCTCTACCAGTGAACACACAACAACCATCATCATCTTCCACTCACAACTATGTGCAACAACCATACGTTTCACAACCAACACCTCTCTATCAACAATCATTCTACCCACAACAACACGATGTCATTCAACAACAACAACCAGATCAACTATTCCAAGAACCCGAATTCACTGATAATGATGAGAATCTTGCTGCAATAACTCAAGCATTTGCTCTTCTGACTAAGGCATTCCAAGGACGCTATTCAACTCCAACTAACAACAACCAACGAATTTCATCGAACACTCGTAACAAGCAGATTGCTCAACCGAGGTTCAATATGGGCAATACGGGTCAAATGGTTGGTGTTATGGGGAATCAGCAAGGATATGCTACGGGCTTTCACATGGGGAATCAGAATCAAATGGGTCAGTATGCAGGAAATAGGATGGGTCAAAGGAATCAGATGGGTCAGTTTGTTGGGAATCAACGGGGTCAGTATGTTGGTAATCAGGCTATGGGAAATCAGGTTGGAAATGTTGCAGCTCAGGTTGGAGGGAATAATGGGAATGTGAACGTGAATCAGGGAAATTTGGTTAAGTGTTTTAATTGTCAGGGTGTCGGTCACATGGCAAGGAACTGTCCTTCTAGGGTGGATAAGAAAAATCCTGAGTACTTGCAGAAAGCATTGATGTTGGCTCAGAAGCAGCAAGCAGGATTTCAGTTGAATGCTGAGGAGATTGACTACATGGCACTCATGGATGATATGGAAGATTGTGAAGATATTGATGCGAACTGCATATTCATGGCGAATCTCCAGGAGGCTAAGTATGACACAGATTCTGAGACACCGCCGGTTTTTGATGCTAATGTGATATCTGAGGTACCATTAAACAATTCTTTCAACAATAATGATATGTTTAATATGTCCCCTCATGAGGAACAGCATTCTGAGACACAAGTATACGATTATGATACATACCAGGAAATGCCGAATAATAGCAATATTGATTCGTCAAATCCCGATATGAATCATAATGGAGGCTTTGTTTCACAGCATGCTGAGAATGATGAGGAAACACGTGCTTTATTTGAATCATTGTTGAATAATTGTCAAATTGAGATTGAGAATGTGAAAAAGGTCAATCGCGAAGCTAAGGCCGCGAATGCTAAATTGACCGCTGAGCTTGCGAGATACAAGGAAAAAGAAAAAGCTTTTCAATTTCATACACAAAGATTGTCTGAATTAGAAACTGGTTATCAAAATTCTGTTTCAAGGGAAAAACATTTGCAAATAAAATATGATACACTTGATGTTAATTTACAAAAGCAAATTAGATCCCTAAATGCGGAAATTTCTGATTTACAAAACCAACTTTCTAAACATAAAACAGCTTATACCAATCTTCAAAAAGAACGGGATGAGTTGAAAAAGGAATTTGCAAAGAAAGAAGATAAGCTTTTAGAAGAAATCAAAGAGTCAGAAAATAAGATTGCAAAACTTGAAGATTTGTTGGTTAAAACGGGTCATTCATCACAATCTCATAAAATGATTGCAAATCAGACAGATCCGATTTACCACACAAAATATAAAATGGCTCTTGGTCAAACACCTTGTAATCTCAAGAAAGCTCGGCAAGAACAGAATGTGATTTATAATGGAAATGTGCTTTTAGAGAAACATGATCCTCCTTATGTGCGTGATTATGATGACACAATAGCTCATGCGGAAGAGAGTCACAATAAAATGAAGCAAAAGAATCCAGATTTAAAACCTATTGATTACAACAAATGGAACGAAATTAATGGAATCACTTTTGTCCCTCAAAAACAAACACCAAATGTTTCAAAACTATCGATTTTCAAGAAAATGCTTTCAAAACCACAAGTTGTCTCTAAAAATCTTTCAAAAATGGAACAAATGTCGTCAGACAATCCTTTTAACACAAGTGAAACTAGAGGCATACTTGATGATGTGAAAAAGAGAATCAAAGTTCTTCAAAGCATTGTTGATTCCAAAACCACAATTGGTATTGAAAATTGGCATTCGAGTTTTCATAAAGAAATGAAAAAGGTGTTTCAAACAGAAATTACAATCCCACTGTATAACATCAGTGCGAGAGTAATTCATCTTGAAAATGCTTTGTTAAAAGAAACAACCGACTTTGTCAAGGACCACAAATCCCTGGTAAAGGAAGTTAATGAAACTCGTGAACACATGAAACTTTTGGATAGATTAAATGACTCTCTCTTCGAAGCTGTTTTGTCTACTGATGTGATGTCTATTGTGTTGCAAACATATTCTGTTGAGGATGATGAGAGACTTCGAGCTGAGACCTCCGCACTTGTTTCAAAATATGAAAATGCTCTTATTAAACTTGAAAAAGAAAACGTGTCATATTTTAAACAACTTGATCGAAAAAAGGAAGAATGCAAGTATGACAAATTGTCGTATGAGCGTGATTTCAAGAAGTTGCAAGAGCAAAATGATCTTTTGAAGTCTCAGCTTGAAAGTTTAAAAGGAAAGGGTGTGGAAACTAAGCTTGAAAAACCAAAGACTTCGGAGAAACCAAATGCTTTTAATCCGGTTGTAAAAACAAAAATGTCAATTTCTCGGTTTGCTCCAAAAGTCGATGTGAACAAAGATTTATCAAAAACAGTCACTCCATCACCTTTGCCCAAAAATGTTGAAAAAGAAAAGAATGTTGTGAAAAACAAAGCTGTTGTCGATAAACCAAAAGTGTTACCACCTGGCCTTTTTAGGATTAGTCCCACTACTGCGTGTGCCTCAACAACTAGGACTAATGAAAAATGCACAAAGGATAATTCTACTAAGCCTAAGGATGCTAAAAGTGACAACAAAATAAATTCTAATGAGTGTAACTTACCTTCTACAGGAGTAGCAAGCACCTCTAGGAGCAGCAGACTAAAACCTAGGAGCAATACAAGGAACAATAGAGTCTCACCTGTCTCTAAGAGTAGTTGCAAGAATAAAGTTGAAGAAGTAGAAGAACACCATAGGAATTTATCGCTTTGTAATAAGAGACATATTTCATCTGAATGTAATGTCGAGCGTACTGTTTCTAGTGCATGTAATGACTCTGTTGGTTTACAATGCAAGAACTCTTTAATTAATGATGTTCATGATGAATGTGTTTCTATGAATGTGAATGTGATGCCTAAACAGAAAGATGTTCCAAAAGGACCTAGTGCTAGATCTAGATATGTGGCTAAACTAATCAAAAGACTTAGGAATACCACTAATATTTACACGCCTAGGGATTACCTTATGTATTGCGCTTGGATTCCAACGGGTAGAGAATTCATAATTCAGGATGGTACACTAGAAATAGTTCAAGCTAAACAAGTAGCACATGTCTATGAATGTGATTTTGCTTGTACCTCTAACCCCATGGAACCTAATTCCAAATGGTTTCCAAATACGAACTCTTCTGTTATTGGCAGGTTGTCGAAATTTGTCTTTGGATCGTCGACTCGGGTTGCTCCAAGCACATGACCGGGAACATAAAGCTGCTGATCAACTTTGTATGGAAATTTATGGGAATAGTTCGTTTTGGAAATGATCACATTGCAGCTATTTCGGGTTATGGAGATCTTCAGTTTGGAAATTACTTAATCACTCGGGTTTACTACGTTCAAGGGTTGGGACACAATTTGTTTTCAGTTGGTCAGTTCTGTGATGCAGATTTAGAGGTGGCATTCAGGAGAAATAAGGTTTTTGTCAGAAATTTGGTTGGGGATGATCTCTTAACAGGAAATCGTAGCACAAACCTTTATGCAATCGATATCAATCAAATGGCATCCTCATCACCAATTTGTCTCATGACACGAGCAACTGATACAAAGTCATGGTTGTGGCATCGAAGATTGTCTCACCTCAATTTCGACACCATCAACAAACTTGCAAAAGATAACATCGTCACCGGACTTCCCAAGTTCAAATACACCAAAGATCACTTATGTCCATCATGTGAACAAGGAAAAAGCAAAAGAGCTATCTATAAACCCAAAACCGTACCTAGTTCGGAAGCAAGGTTGCATCTGTTACACATGGACTTATGTGGCCCAATGAGAGTTGAAAGTATCAATGGGAAGAAGTATATTCTTGTTATTGTTGATGATTACTCAAGATATACATGGGTAAAGTTTTTGAGATCGAAAGATGAAGCACCTGGTCACATCATCACCTTTCTGAAGCGAATTCAAGTTCTACTTCAAGCTCCAGTAAGGATCGTAAGAACAGACAATGGCACAGAATTCACGAATCAGGAGTTGAGAACATATTTTGAAGATGTTGGTATTACACACCAAACGTCAGCTGTTAGAACTCCACAGCAGAATGGGGTAGTTGAAAGAAGAAATCGAACTCTCGTGGAAGCTGCTCGCACAATGCTGATTTATTCCAGTGCACCACTATTCTTATGGGCTGACGCTGTCGCCACTGCTTGTTTCACTCAAAACCGATCCCTAATTCATCCGAGATTCAACAAAACACCTTATGAGATTGTGAATGGTCGAAAACCAGATATCTCTTATCTTCACATGTTTGGCGCTTTGTGCTATCCGACGAACGACAGAGAAGATCTTGGTAAATTGAAAGCTAAGGGTGATATTGGAATCTTCATTGGTTACTCAGAAACTTCGAGGGCATACAGGGTGTATAATAGGAGATTGAGAAGGATAATGGAGACGATGAATGTCAAGTTTGATGAGATTTCACAAATGGCTTTTGAGAGACTCACTCTAGAACCCGCGCTTAATCCGATGGCTTCTAATCAATCCGGATTAGGACCCGAACATAACAGAAAGACTTCTGGACATATCAGTTCAGGACTCGTACCTAATGGAGCTCAGTCAACTATACCAGATAAACCAACAAATCAAGAACTGGAAAATTTCTTCGAGTTAATGTTTGATGAATACTATGGTGGAACTTCGACAAATGCATCTTCACATCATTCCGCTGCACCCGCTCAACATCAACAACCACCACCACCACAAACACAAGATGCATCAACAACCGTCGAAACTCAAGCACCAACTCCCTCAACATCATCATCAACATCTACTCCAGCATCTCCAGTGATTGAAATTGTTCTACCAAGAGTTGATGAGCAAAACCAAAATTCAACTTTTCAAGGAGAATCTTCACAACAAAATGCTACGTTAGACGAAGAAGAAGAAGTTTTTGAAAACCCGTTTGCTTCTGAATCTGAATCATCTTCTTCGAGGTTACATGAACCATCTAACACGCATATGTTGAATTCAAGGTACCCTTCTACACTCAAATGGACTAAAGACCATCCAATCGAACATGTCATTGGTGAACCATCCAGGCCAGTTCAGACGAGGAGACAGCTTGCCACCGATCTCGAATTATGTATCTACATCTGTGCTTTAAGTTTGAAAGAACCTAAGAACATTCGAGAGGCAATGGCAGAATACCCGTGGATTGAAGCGATGCAGGATGAAATTCTTTCATACAATTTACACGATAGTTGGGAACTTGTACCTCGACCACTTGAGAAACGTGTTTTTGATCTTAAATGGTTGTGGAAGAACAAATTGGATGAAGAAATGACTGTAATCCGCAACAAAGCTCGTCTCGTGGCTAAAGGATATCCGCAAGAAGAAGGGATAGATTTCGAAGAATCATTCGCGCCCGTTGCTAGACTTGAAGCAGTCAGGATTTTCTTAGCTTATGCCGCTCACAAAAACATCACCGTCTATCAGATGGACATTAAGACTGCGTTCTTGAATGGAACTTTGAAAGAGGAAGTGTATGTGACGCAGCCAGAGGGATTCGTCGACAAAGAACATCCAGACTACGTCTACAGGCTTAAGAAAGCCATTTATGGTTTGAAACAGGCTCCAAGGGCGTGGTATGACGAACTGTCTTCTTTCTTGCTGAAAAACAATTTCACCACAGGAACGGTTGATAAAACTTTGTTTACTAAAAAACACAAAGATGACATCTTAATTGTTCAAATTTATGTCGATGACATCATCTTTGGATCAACCAATCCTAATCTTTCAAAACAATTTGAAAATCTCATGAAAAGCAAATTTGAAATGTCCATGATGGGGGAACTAAAATTCTTTCTTGGTTTACAAGTACATCAGTCCCCTAGTGGTATTTTTATCAATCAAGCTAAATATACAATTGAGATTTTAAAGAAACATGGCATGGAAGATTGTGACTCTGTTGGTACTCCAATGGTCACTTCACCGAAAATTGGTGCTGATTTATTCGGGAAACCCATAGATCCGAAGAAATATCGGAGTATGATTGGTTCTCTCATGTACTTAACTGCTAGTCGACCAGATATTCAATTTGCTGTTTGTCTCTTAGCACGGTTTCAGGCAAAGCCTACCGAACTTCACCTCAAAGAGGTTAAACGGATCTTTCGGTATCTTCGAAGAACCATTAACATGGGACTTTGGTATCCGAAGGATTCGGGGTTTAATCTAACAGCATTTTCAGATGCCGACCATGCAGGTGATCAAGTTACAGCAAAAAGTACATCAGGCGGAGCACAATTTTTGGGTGAAAAACTGGTCAGCTGGTCGTCTAAGAAACAGGATTGCACTACACTGTCAACCGCGGAAGCCGAGTATGTGTCTCTATCTGCGTGTTGTGCCCAAGTTCTTTGGATGCGGACACAGCTCACAGATTATGGTTTTCATTTCGACCGCATACCTATGTATTGTGACTCGAAAAGTGCCATAGCCATCTCGTGCAACCCCGTGCATCATTCTAAGACGAAGCATATTAGAGTCCGCTACCACTTCATAAAAGAGCACGTAGAAGAGGGTACAGTTGAAATTCATTTCGTTAAGACGGATTACCAACTTGCCGATCTATTTACTAAAGCCCTTCCAAAAGAAAGGTTTGACGAATTAGTTCGACGAATTGGCATGCGAAGCCTAACCCCTGAGGAGTTAGAACGTCTTCTCGAATCTTCTTGAAAAACATTTTCAAAACCGCTTCGCTGTAAATATTTTTGAAAAAAGAAAATACAAAATTTGAAAAACCAACAAAAACAAAATAAAAAATAGAAAATTTTCAAAAACACAAAAACAATATAAAATCTAAAAATCCAAAAATATTCTTCTCACGACATGTCTCTCGTATAATCGATATTATGTACGTTTCTAGAAATGCCTTTCAAAAATGACACGGATATGTACATATGCTTGAGCGAGAGTTCATTTAAATGTTTTCTAAAACATGTCGTTTCTCTAAATTTTTCTTCACAATGGCTTTCGTATACTTCAGTACGAAACCCGAGCTTAATTGATGACTTCTTAGTATTTCAACTAAGAACTCGTTTTTCAAAGAAAGGAAAGTGCTTAATTAAAAACAAAGGTTTCAAAAACTTTTTAAGCACTTAGCCTCAAAACAAAATGACTTGTGTACATTTCAGTACATAACTCGTATTTCAAAGAAAAAACTCCCTCTAAATCCATTAAAATTGATTTTAAACTTTATGTTTAAACAATATGCTTTCTTTGAGGGGGAGTATAAAAATCAAAAAGAAAATGTTCCAATTTCATGCGAAAAAGTCCGTCTTTCTCTCCAAATGCTTTTATTTAATCAGTTGATATCAAAAATATCACGATATGCTATTTTTGAGGGGGAGAAGACGTGATTAAATGTGATCAAAAATGTTCAAAAGTTGTGGCAGAATCTCGAGCTCGTAAGTAAAGACATAAAAGTCTTATACTAGACTCAGAATTGACTCTCGAATTGACGAAACAAAATGTTAGTATTCGAAAGGATTTATCCAAGTAGAAAAGTACCATTTCGAGAAACTCTTAATTAGATGTTTACCATGACGGGTCTAACTTCCTTTTTAGGAATGTTAACAACATCAAGTTAGTTATTAGGGCTAGTTGTCACCTAAAAGCTGATAATGGATCCCTTTAACTAAGCAACGTAAACGTGTCCCTCGGGTATATGTCTATTAAGAGTGGATCAATTCAAAAAGTGCCAACTCTACCCAACATGTGCAAATTTTTCTTAACATCTCATGAGCACATGTGAAGGGGGAGTATTTCAAAAGTGCAAAACTCTCAATGTGTTAACAAAAATGTGTTTTATGATCATAAACACTTTGAGAGATTTTCAAACAAATGGTTTATGGCAACAATAGGATAGTCATGGTGATATAAGGTGACTAAGGTTAGGAAAAACCGTCCTATGATCCGCCAGAACCGGAGGGATCTACCCAAGGACAATTCCAATAGATAGAATTAGAAGTCCTTAGGTATGATTAAAAGAAGGAGTAAAGAATGAAAGGGAAAGAAGGGGTTGAAGAATGAAAAAGAAATGAAATGAGAAAGGGTGAAAAGAAATGAGCCCTCCATATATTCAACCATAGGTCAAACACCGGGTTCAACTCATATGCTACTGATTGTTACTAAGGTGACATCGGTATTGAAGACAAGACGTCATGGACCCAGTGACGCACTGCACTTAAACCTTCTAGCCACTCGAGTATCTCTCAAAAGATACTTGTTTCATTCTCACGGAGATATTGAAAAGGAGGTACTCTGCTCCATTCCTCCGATGACTAAATGTGCACTTATTGAGTCTAGAGCCTAGAGATTCATCAATAGATCTCATAGGAACACACGATATTATTACACTGGTTGCTCTACATCAATGGACGCCAGATGTAAACCTTAGAGTCCTACGCAGGTCTTAGCAATCTGCCAGAACGTTTATGAGAGAATTTACTTATGTACTTCTCAATGATTGAACGGAAACTCCTGCCAGGGTCAACATCAAACAGCCCTGACAGCAGGTCACTTCGGTAATCTCTTGTGGGTTACGCTTAGTGTTACGGTGGATTCAAACGGTCTACAGTCATGGGGTGATCTCCATTGACTCACCTAATCGTGGGTGTACTTCGGTATGTCTGTGTAATCCCTTTAGGGGGTATCCGATTAGGAACGGCCATGGTAAGGATTAGAAGGAGTCTTCACACTATGCTGTTGATAAATTCTAATTCCAAACCTATAAGTGCCAGAAGCATAAGGTCTACAGTCGTAGGGTGATCTCTAGCGACTCACCTAATCGTTGGGGTACTCCGGTACGTCAGTGCTAGCTCTTTCAGGGCATCCGATTGGGAACGGCCTTGGTGAGGAACAGAAGGAGTAATCACACTTTGATGGTGAAAAATTCTGTTTCCAAACCTGTAAGTACCGAATGATTTATTACTAACAAGTTTATGCAGGTACAACCACCACACACTAGTTTCCACATGCTCATACATACATCTCAAAGTCAAAGGAAAGTTCTCACAAAGATCAAAGGATAGCAATCATTAAAGAAAGATTTCTCACCAAAAAGAAGAATCTACAAAGGAAAGCGATAATGATCAAAGTGAAAGAACGGCAACAACAAAAGAATGCATGATAAAGGCTTAAGATGTATGAGCATGTTGGAAAGGCGATTTACCTACAAAGACGAAGCAGTGACAAAAGGCAGATGAACGACCACAACACCAAAGAACAAAGAAAAGTCATATTACAAAGATCACAAAGCATGAAGGAACAAAGAACGATGAACGTTGAACAATAACTTATCTAATGTTTTCTAAAGACGTCAAGAGCAATGAATGTTGAAGTTTAAAGACAAAGATGAAGACGTCACGCAACCTTCAATGACCAACACTTAGGGGGAGATTGTTAGCATTGTATTTTTTATAATATGAAGTGTCGGTCATTAAAGCCCAATATCATGTAATAGGTTGCGTTAGAAAGTGTTTTCATAAGTTATATGTTCATTTATCATATACTAGGAAGTTCAAGGGCTAAATATGTATAAGCCTAGAATCTAATATTCCTAGCTCTATATATACATTGTATACCTTCATTTAGAAGGTTGGTTGATCATTGTGGAATAATACAAATTCTTCATTTTACACATAGTGATCCTCCCTCTCTCTCTCTCTTCATCTCACTTTCTCTCTCTAAGATTTGGTGAATATGGTCGTGATTTAGGTTGTATACATGGTCCTACAGTTCACGTATCATTACCAGTACTAATGTACCTTTAATAACATGTAAACGTTAACTCTGAACACATTACCTTCAAAATGACCTTCTATCTTAGTAAAGCCAGTTATTTCCTTACCATATATAACTTTTAGTGATGATCATGCTACCGACATGTGAATTGGTTGCTTCCATAATTATATAACATAATATTACGTACACTTGCCAGTCTTATTTTTGGCGACGCATATAAAAAGAAACTCTCAAGTTCCACTGAAAAGGTTATACGAGTATATGTGTTTGTTGCATCATGTAGATTCGTTGGTTCTCAATATAAATTCATCCGTGATGGTTATCTTCTGTCAGTGTTTCTCAATCATTGTATGTCACAATGAGTAAAAGAGTTACATATCCTTCTATTCTTGTTCTTCCCCTCAATTGTAATTATTATTTACTCTTTTATTCCAACATAATATTTGACATTAATTCAGTTCTACTTTAAATATCTCATTAAGTAAGGGTCACCTGGGCTTTGGCTCCTGTACTAGTGCCACATTGTGATGATGTTGAAGCAGCTAATTATAAGATGTCAGGTTATCGCTGTATGAAGTTAACATATATATAGTATGTATATATAGACCTATCTTCAAATAGTTTCCACTTTCTAGTATCTTGTGTTTTATGGATTTCGGTAGCTTGTGTTGGTCGTTTGATGATTTCCAAAATTTTGTTAGTTAGTTTCAATATCTTATGTTTACTTTGATTTTACTTCGTTCATCACAAAATGAAACTCAAAACCACGCATTGCACCTGTCAAGGTTTAAACAAATTTGGGTATAAGTTTTATACAGTCGATCCTCGAAAAGAAAGAAAAACAAAAGATTGTAAGACGTGGTTTATTAATTGATAATGTGAGATTACATATGTCCCAATATTTATACCCTAACATTTGGGCTTGGGCTTAAACTAATCTGAACCAAATATTAATCCAAAACTATTACAAATAAGTCCACTAACACCCCCCACCTAGCGGCATAGTTGGAGAGGGAGGTTAAGAAACACTCAAACTATCTTGAAACTCAAGAAGCAAAGAAGAAGAAAGACCTTTGCTAAATATATCCGGAAACTGATAACGAGAAGGCGCATGCAAAACACGCACATGTCCAGCGGAAACTAAATCCCGAACAAAGTGTATGTCTATCTCGATATGCTTTGTGCGCTGATGTTGCACATGATTAGGAGACTGCTAAATCGCACTAATATTATCACAACAGACAAGTGTAGCGGAAGACAATGGCATGTGAAGCTCACATAAAAGATTACGCAACTGATAAGGCTCGACAACTGCATTGGCAACACCACGATACGTACTCAATCTCAGCACTGGAACGAGAAAGCGTAACCGGATGCTTAGAGGACCATAAGAGAAGATTGTTGTCAAGAAACACACAATACCCAGAAGTCGACCGCCTAGTAGTACGATAATCAACCTAATCAACATCAGAATATGCAACCAAATAAGATTTCGAAGCAGAAAACAACTGTAAACCATAACCCATGGTGTCACGAACATAGCGTAAAATCCACTTTAAAGCAAAAAAATGAAGCTCCCGCGGATCATGCATAAATAAACACACATGTTGTACTGCATAAGAAATATCTAGACGTATAAAAGTAAGATACTGTAAAGCACCTTCGAGACAGCGATACAAAGTTGGATCCTCAACTAGGTCACCATCAGCACCCAACTTAGTATCAGTATCAACCGGGGTATGACAAGGATTACAAGTTCAGCATACTCGCATGCTCAAGAACCTCATAAGCATATTTTGCCCGAAACAAGAACATCCCTGCAGGAGAACGAACAGAAATCCCTAAAAAATAATTAAGTGGGCCAAAATCAGTCATAAAGAAGCCCTGATAAAGAGAAGCAATAATACGTTGTAACAGTACCGTGCTGCAGAGGAGGCAGTCAATACGCAATCATCCAACAATGAGCTTATTTGTATTAGTTTTTAACAAAGATATGATTTGGGAATATAGGTCAATGTCTCAAAGAATGGTGATTATGATGAAAAAGCTTGGGAAATAGAGGGAAAAATACTATACAAGGATGCTTGAAAATTTGAAAGGTAAAAGATTAATATTCACAGGCAAATATTATGGTGTATTTAATGAAAATATATTATCTTTTTATATCAAATAATACATTTTAATAAACATTAATTGAACTCAATTTTCTTTTTCCTTTTTTTTTTTAAATTTAAATTTAAAGAACGATTATTTAACTGTCTCACAATATTAATACCACAAATATATCTCACATTCCCATTTTAATGTTAACAAAATCCATGTTAGCAAAACCCATATCATAAACACTTTACATGTTACAAGAGAATATAACGGCGGTACCACAATGGGGGCACTGTTGTGGGCAGCTGCCCCCTCAAAGTTCACTTGAGTAATGTCGATTGATCAGAAAATTTAATTTTGACCCCATAAATGGGTAAATAGTATAACTATAATAATTTATCCAATAGTTGCATTATACTCAAGTAGCTAACGACATTTGCACTTTTGTGGAGATATAATGTTTTGTGCTACTCTATAGTTTTGTGAGATTTTTGTTATTCAACTTTTTATTTATGCTTCAATTATTTGAGTTAATATCAATCAGAAAAAGCAAGTATGTGCCGAATATTGTGCATATCATCCTCAATTCTTAGTTTTGGTTCACGCATGCAAACAAATACCGAAAAATTTACTTTCATTAAAAGTAAAATCGATTTCATTATAGCAACAAAGGTCGAGTTACTGATAGGACCCGACTGGCACCCACTTTTAACTTTTGCCCCCTCTTAAAAGTTTTTTTGGTACCGCCCTAAGTGAATAGTTTTATTTATTTTGCTTTAACTGAATATTAACATGTGAACGAATTGAGTCTTTAAGTATATTTGACTAATATATTTTTGCGTAAAGGTGTAAAAAATAGTCATCAAACCATATTGTACTAGGAACCAAATTTTGACATAACTTAGCTTTATAACTATAAACTGTCTTTGTCAACACTAACTAATTTTGTTATTTAACGACCAATGCCAACGATATCTCACCTAAGGATGACTTTGGTTTTGCAACGCATTTTAATAAAACATGCAGAGAAGTCTCAAGTTGAGAAGCAATGTCATTGGATTTGCAATCGTGTTTTGGGAACACATATCCACCAATCTATACTACATATAAAGGAAAAAGAGTCAAAGTGGAAAAGTGAAAAGTCAATATTGTTGAAATGTTGAAATGTTGAAATCTTATTAAAGGAAATTATGAATGTAATTAATATTATTATTAAAACACCCCATTACTTAAAAGTACAATGATTTATTCACATTGTACAACCAAATTAAATACAACCAATTAAAACACAAACCGGGTTGACCCGGGACGCTTCAAACCCGACGGGTTGAGCCGGTTTAATTTGACCCATTTTCGACCCAACCTAGAAAGTTGACCCGATTTAAATCGACCTATTTTTCAACCGGAACTGTTCAACCGGTTGAACCACCCGGGTCGAACCGGGTTTCAAAACATTATCCATTACTTAAAAGTACAATAATTTATTCACATTGTACAGCCAATTAAAAACATATCTATCAAATTAAATACAATCAATTAAAACAAAAACCGAGTTGACCCGGGACACTTCAAACCCGGACGGGTTGAACCAGTTTAATTTGAACCGTTTTCGACCCAACCTAGCAAGTTGACCCGGTTTAAATCGATCCATTTTTTGCTTGGAACGATTCAACCGGTTGAACCACCCGGGTTGAACCAGGTTTCAAACCATTATGTTAAATTTCCAAATCTTCAAACTTTTATTGTTTTTCGTTTATAACCTATAAACTTTTTTTATCAATAAACTATGTGTCGCTATAAAATCCCGTTGCTATGCACGGGTACTCGTCTAGTCAAAATAATTGCTAATCATTCTTTCATTCTCATGTTTAATCAACCCAATACCCTAAAAGTGTATTTTAACAAATCTAAATTTTAATATATGCTCATTTACAGTCTTAATTATAACCATCATAGGAAACTTTTTTGCTTGAACTGTGATCCACAAGATATTTAGCTTTCTATAATTGATATGCTATATATACTAGATATATATACTATTGACAATTTGACTACCCATTGTATTCTTATATTAAATTATGTCACACAACTATAGTATGCAAATAAATAAAATGAGAGTTTATAAACTGAAAGCAACACAAATATTTCCACATAATGTAGGTGACTGACTGACTGGTATTTAGTAAATAACAAAAAAATAATAATAATATGTTTACCTTAAGGATCAAGGATTATAAAAAAATAAATAAATATATTAAAAAAAAATGTAAACTAAAATTCGTTAGATTTAGTGTCTAGATTATATTTTAAGATAAAGTATCAAAGTCTTAATAACCAATTTGACATTGACATCAACCCATCACTAAGTTGGCTTCTTATCATTACTTGTTAACTGCTAAGGTTAAAAGACAAAAGTCCAAAACAATACTACTTTAATGTAAAATATAGACTCTGCTCATACTTCTAGCCAACTTAACTACTGGCCATCATGAGATTACTCACCCAATTAACAGTATAACACACCTTACAATAGTTAGCTAAACCAGTAACTGGAATCTTGTATAATAATACAATCATTTGGTAAATTCTGTTATGGAAATCATGATGCTAAATCTATTAAGAAAACAATTTGATCACATTTTGTAATGTAGGTTAAGTGGGTGGACCAACTTGTGTTCACTGTGTTGCATTGTAAGTTGACCATCACCATGAACTATAACCTACTTTGCCAACCTCAAAACCACCCCCTTTTATCATCTCTATATAAGAACTGCTTGTTTCTCACAACTCCACAAATCATCGGGCAATCAACACTCTTAACAGTTTATAATGGGACGTGTATTCAGCAGCATGAGTAGCAAGACATTATGCTCTTTATTCCTACTTAGCTTAATGCTTCTTTTTTCGAGTCTGGTCTCTTTGGCTAATGCAAAGACTCACAAGCATGAGTTCGTCGTATGTCTTCTATCTATGTTTATACTTTTGAAGTGTTTATCTTCTGGTAACATTTTGATAATGACAACTATTTTATGTTAACAGGTTCAAGCAACAAAAGTTAAAAGGCTATGCAAAACCCATAATTCTATAACGGTCAATGGACAGTTCCCGGGTCCAACCTTGGAAGTGAACAATGGCGACACGTTAGTGATACATGTTACAAACAAAGGGAGATATAATGTCACCATTCACTGGTATAAAGCTTACAATAGTTTTAGTTAATTAGAATATTATAGATCTCATTCTCAATAACATTAATATTTCTGTTTTGTGACTTTTTAGGCATGGTGTTAGACAAATGACGACAGCATGGGCAGATGGACCGGAGTTCATTACACAGTGTCCAATTAGACCAGGAGCGAGTTACACATACAGGTTTACAATTTCAGGACAAGAAGGAACACTATGGTGGCATGCACATAGTTCATGGCTTAGAGCCACTGTTTACGGTTCCATTATTATTCACCCAAAAAAAGGATATTCCTACCCATTTCCTAAGCCAAAGCGTGAAGCAGTCATCGCTCTTGGTATACACTTTATTCAGATACCATTTTTACATGTTTAAAAATTTAAACATGACATGCCTGACAGAATATTATGATGATGATCAGGTGAATGGTGGGATGCAAACCCGATAGACGTTATAAGAGAAGCCACTAGAACAGGAGCAGCTCCAAATGTTTCTGATGCATATACCATCAATGGTCAACCCGGTGATCTATACAAGTGCTCCAGCAAAGGTTTGCTTCTATAATATACTATAGCTTTTTATTGAATCTAGTACTTCAACAATAAGTAATGATGGGCTATTTTTGAATGTAGATACGGTTAAAGTACCAGTTGTGGCAGGAGAAACAAACCTCCTTCGGGTGATCAACTCAGCCTTAAATCAACAGCTTTTTGTCACCATTGCCAACCACAAACTTACTGTGGTAGGAGCTGATGCTTCCTACGTAAAACCATTCACCACTAAAGTCCTCATGCTTGGACCTGGTCAAACGACTGATGTACTCATCAAAGCAGACCAGTCACCAGGCAGATACTACATTGCTGCACGAGCATATGCCAGTGCACAAGGTGCTCCATTTGATAATACCACCACTACTGCCATCTTGGAGTACAACACCGCCAAAGGTTCCACTTCAAAGCCCATTATGCCACCTCTGCCAGCATTTAACGACACCGCAACTGCCACTGCCTTCACTACCAGCTTCCGCAGCCTTGAAAAAGCCCTTGTACCCACTGATATAGATCACAATCTTTTCATCACTGCGGGACTTGGAATCAACCAATGCCCACCAAAAACCCGGGCCAGAAACTGTCAGGCACCCAACAGGACTCGATTCACTGCTAGCATGAACAATGTCTCATTTGTACTCCCATCCAATATTTCCATACTTCAAGCATATCACCAAGGGATACCTGGTGTTTTCACCACTGACTTCCCGGCGAAACCTCCGGTGGCCTTTGACTATACTGGTAACGTAAGCCGTTCTTTGTGGCAGCCTATTCGTGGAACAAAGGTCTATAAGTTGAAATATGGATCAAAGGTGCAGATAGTGTTGCAAGGAACAAGTATCTTCACTGCTGAGAACCACCCGATCCATCTTCATGGATATGATTTCTATATACTTGCAGAAGGATTTGGAAACTTTAACCCAAAAACAGACACATCTAAATTCAACCTTGTTGATCCGCCTCTCAGAAATACAGTTAGCTTACCTGTCAAAGGGTGGGCAGTCATTAGATTTGTTGCTGATAATCCAGGTAAACAATTTGAGTGAGTCAGGTGGGTTGGGTAACGACTTAAAATGGATAATAAAAATTCCGTGTCTAAATCGATTGATTCGGTTAGTCTGGCCTAAAACATTTTATCACAGGCAGAAAGCAACTTTTCATAAATAGTTATAATGTTTCAGTTATAATATAACTTTTTGAATTGAAAAATTCTGCAAAACAGCACACTACACTAATGCAAATTTCAACCCATTTGACCCGTTACAAATAAAACAGAGCTCATATCGATCAATTCAAATGTAAATGGGTTAAAATTGCCACCTCTATAATGTGTATGTTGCTCACTTTATCCTTTATTATCTCAGGTACTTGGATTATGCATTGTCACTTAGACGTTCACATCGGCTGGGGTTTGGCCATGGTATTTGTCGTAGAGGATGGACCTGGGCATGGAGAGAAATTGGAGCAACCACCACCAGATTTACCAGTGTGCTGATACTATTTGACATCAGAATGAAAATCATAATGCATAGCATTTAGTTATCTAAATTTATAAGGCTTAAATGTCTTCCTCCACATTGGGGCTGTTTCTATTATTGTTTTTGGTTTTCTTTATTATCTTTTGTTACCCTTCTTTTCTGGATTTTATTGTTTATAGTAGAATGCACCAAAGAAAGATGGTGATGGGCTTAGCAGATAAACACATTGTATTTTGTAATCAGAAATCCAACAGAACATTTTGTAATAGTATAGTACTCGGTTTTATATGTCACCAGTTATTCATTGTTGCACACGACATTGTTGTTTTTCAAGCAGCATTAGACTGAATGTGTATGAATTGTGAAGCTACATAGTGTGTCGAACATGCATGAAAAATGCGGTGGCGGACCCAAAATCAAAAGTCATGAGGTTCATTTTAGGGTTAATGACATGTAATAGTAATGTACTTTCCCATTTGTTCACATATCATATACGAACCTAAAAAAATATCACAATATCCATCCAACTTTCAAATTTGTTTCATTATCATACGTTTTAGAGTCATCTCTTTGCACCATTAGTCCTTTTGACTAACGACCATTTGTAATTAACTCAATATGTTTTCTTTTCCACATTATATGTTTTCGTCCGTTTTTATACGTTTTTGTCCGTTTTATTCATTTTCGTCCGTTTTTATAGTTTTTTCTTACGTTTTTATCCGTTTTCTTAAGTTTCATACGTTTTTATACGTTTTCTTATGTTTTCATACGTTTTTGTTCGTTTTTAAATGTTTTCGTGCATTTTTATACGTTTTCATATGTTTATATCCGTTTTTATACGTATTCTTATGTTTTTAATCCGTTTTTATACATATTCGTACGTTTTATATATTTTTACGCTTTATCCTTTTTCATACGTTTTTGCTCGTTTTCATACGTAAGAAAACGTATAAAAACAGACGAAAACGTATAAAAACGTTTGAATACGTAATAAAGGACAAAAACGTTTAAAAACGAACAAAAGCGTATGAAAACGTAAGAAATGGCGGAAACGTATAAAAACGTATGAAAATGGATAAAAACATATGAAAACGTATTTTTTTTAGTTAATTACAACTTTTCTTATCATAAAGTTGATGATACTGACTTTAATGAGTGTCGTCTTCTTGGTTCTTCGAATGGCCTTGTATGTTCTCGTTTTGAAGAAGAAGTTTTGTGGTAAAGAAATCGGGCATGGGTTCTGTTAGATGTTTTGAGTTAAACTCCTAAGGGTAGTTTGGTAATTTCACCACTATATAGTTTAGCTTATGTACTAAGGGTATTTTAGTCATTTTGTTAGTATCTTAAGATATAAGATATTTTTGTGTATGTCGGTTTGCTTAGTTATATAACCTATAGCACCTATAGCAGAAACATAGAAAATATGTAGCTTGTACTTTTTGACTCTTCATAATAGAAATATCAGTTTTTGGCTCCTAAACTTCTGATCTTAATGTTTCTATTCTGAATTTGTGTTGTTGGTTTTGTGCTACTGTTACTGGTCTGCTCTTTTTGATTCCGATTATATTCCCTGATCCTAACAAATTGGTATCAGAGCCAGGTGATCAATTTGAAGCAAGCTGGAATTTGTTTTGAGTTTGTGGTCGACATTAGTTTCTGGTTGATTTCAAGATTTAGTATCTTGATTTTGTTTGAATTAGATTTGTGTTTGGTGGTTGCTGTCGATCAATTTAGAGATATCAGGTTTGTGGTTTTGGGGATTTTCTTTATATTCCATTGAATTTTGCTTGTGCTTGTTTGTTTAATAGATTGAAGGTGTTGGTGATTGGGATTAGGGATACTTAGAACTTGTTGAATTGATCAGTTTGTCTAGGGACTGTTAATCTCTGTATGCTTTGTGGACAAATTAGTTATTAGTTTTTATACTTAGGTCTTTGTTCCTTGTTCCATAGCAGTTAATAGGTTAATAGTGTTTGTTAGTTAGTAGTAAAATTATGTCTTCTCAAACACAATCACCATTGGTTGGTAGTATTGAGAAGTTTAATGGGGAAAGTAACTTTAGTTTATGGCGAATTAAAATTCGAGCCTTATTGAAACAAGGTATTTCGGCACCTCTAGCCGGTCCCAAACCGACTGATATGACGGATGCAAAATATGTCTCACAAGATGAAAAGGCCCATTCCACTATTTTGCTATCTTTATCGGATGAGGTTCTTTGCGAGGTTGTGGATGAAGAAACGGCTTATGGTGTGTGGAAGAAGTTAGAGAAGCTTTATATGACGAAGTCATTGACGAATAAGTTGCTACTAAAGCAACGCTTGTTTTCACTTCGAATGAAAGAGGGCTCATCATTAAAAGATCATCTTGATGCATTGAATTCAATCTTGATGGATTTGAAAAATGTGGATGTCAAGATTGATGATGAAGATGCGGCTCTTATTCTCCTAGTAGCGTTACCTCCTTCGTTTGAAAACTTTGTTAATTCGTTTGTTGTTGGTAAAGACACTATCACATTAGAAGATGTACGATCNCTACTAAAGCAACGCTTGTTTTCACTTCGAATGAAAGAGGGCTCATCATTAAAAGATCATCTTGATGCATTGAATTCAATCTTGATGGATTTGAAAAATGTGGATGTCAAGATTGATGATGAAGATGCGGCTCTTATTCTCCTAGTAGCGTTACCTCCTTCGTTTGAAAACTTTGTTAATTCGTTTGTTGTTGGTAAAGACACTATCACATTAGAAGATGTACGATCCGGTTTGCATTCCCGAGAGCTTCGTCATCAAGCATCGGAAAATTTGGAATCTCAACCCGTTGCCACAAGTCGTGATAGGGGTCGATATCGATTTGAAAAGGGTAAAGATAAAGGTGGAGCATTATCAAGTTCTCGAGGTCCCAATCCTCGAGATATTTGTAATTATTGCAAAGAGGAAGGCCATTGGAAGCACAATTGTCCTAAACTTAAGGAAAAAGGTCAGGTAGCGACTGTTGCTAAAGATGACTCGGATTCGGAATGTGAGGTGCTTTGAATGTTTGACCGTAATGTGGGTCACTAGAATTTTAATTTGGTATTAGAATTTGAAAATCGTTTTGGTGTTTGAAGACTTGGTTCAGGTCGTTTGAAGTTTGTTCGATCGTTTGGAATTTGTCATCTTGGAAATTTGGATCTTCGTTTGTCGGGCTTTTGAAGTTTATCGCCCGAATTTGATTGTCTTTGTTGAAGATCATTCGAGCCGATTCGTTTTGTTTGGTTAACCGAGTTTGATTTGTCGGTTAACATTTGATAGTTCGTTTTGAGGACATCGGCATTGGCATTTATTTTTGGATCGTTTTCGGATTCGATCGTTTGCTATGAAATTGGCTAGCACCTCTAGTGTTTGGAATTTTGAATTTGATTGAAACTTTGGCATCACTTAGGAGTTGAACTTAAGGTAGAGATTGTTAGATGTTTTGAGTTAAACTCCTAAGGGTAGTTTGATAATTTCAGCACTATATAGTTTAGCTTATGTACTAAGGGTATTTTAGTCATTTTGTTAGTATCTTAAGACATAAGATATTTTTGTGTATGTCGGTTTGCTCAGTTATATAACCCATAGCACCTATAGCAGAAACATAGGAAATATGTAACTTGTACTTTTTGACTCTTCATAATAGAAATATCAGTTTTTGGCTCCTAAACTTCTGATCTTAATGTTTCTATTTTGAATTTATGTTGCTGGTTTTGTGCTGCTGTTACTGGTCTGCTCTTTTTGATTCAGATTATGTTCCCTGATCCTAACAGGTTCACTTGTTGTGTTTTCAAACATGTGTGCTTTGACTTCTCGAAAATTCTAGCCATGGCTCGATTCTTATACATTGAATTTGTTTATCTAGAAACCAAGTTGAAATTCGATATATTATGACATATTATCTTTAAAAGCTTACAATTTGAGTATACAAGACAAGACGGGTTTCATAAAAATTTATTCAAAATCGATCTGCAACTGTTATGATTNAGAAACAACATGTAATTTTTTTTTTTTTTTTTTTTTTTTTTTTTTTTTTTTCCAAAGTTGACATATATTAATCTCATTGAAAACCCAACCAAACAGCCTTTGTTTTGGAAATCATTCTCGTTTCAGAATTTTAAGCTTTACGACTGGTTGCAGAATGGTACTCGTGTTTATTAGATAATAATGGACAATTTCCAACCTAATGCTAAAGTATGCTTAAATATTTAAATTTTTTTAACAATTGAAATTCATTTCCATAAATAGTTCCGTATTAACAAGAAAGAATAGTACCGTAGTTTTGAATAAGTATTTTCCTATTTCTATAATCTGAATGTAGCCCATAAAAACTCGAGAATGAACACTCTCTTTTTTTTTTTTTTTTTTTTTTTTTTTTTTTTTTTTTTTTATGTAACTATGCTCGGATCAGAACTGTTTGAATGATGAACTGTTTTCAGTGTCATGATAAATATTGAAATTAACGCGATATCCATCAAATGTTTAACTATCATTCATTCCAACAATCCACTCTTGAGGTCTAATGGAGAGCTTGTTCCTGATGTTTCTAAGACAAGATTATGATAGGACTGGATTGAAGGATCTAGTCCCAAACTGAAGCGGTATTCTTTATCATCCAGTTCTCAGTTTTGTTAAAGCCCATCCAACCATCATTACAACAATGATCGCACAAATAAATGGATTTTGACATAGAAGTGATCCTTAATTATGTCTGAGATTGATAGCAGCCACAAGTTTTCCTTATCATAAAGTTGATGATACTGACTTCATGAAGTGCCGTCTTCTTGGTTCTTCGAATGCCTTGTATGTTGCTCGTTTTGAAAAGAATTTTGTGAAAAGAACGCAGTTCATTTTGTTTCAAACAATGTGTGCTTGACTCTCGAAAATTCTAGCCATGGTCGATCTTATACATTAATGTTTAACTAGAAACAAAGTTGATAATTCCGATATATTATGACATATTACCTTGAAAACTTACAATTTTGTGAGCATACAAGACAAGACGGTTTCATAAAAATTTATTCAAAAGTGATCTCAACTGTTATGTATTGTAAATCGATCGTGTAATGTATCATGAAACTACCATATCGTGTTGGTCTAAAACCTCAATACATGCGGAGGCTAAAAAGTCGCACCAAACAAGAAAGAAGGAGAGTAACTTAATATAACCATTTAAAAGACTCATTACATGATCATCAATAGAATAAACGCAAAAGAAGCACACACATTATAAGTTATAACTTAACAAGAGAACAATTTGAGTACTTTAATTTAAATAGATTTCAGAATTTATTTTTCATAAAGGTGTAAAAAGGAGTCATCTGTCCATATTGAACTAGGAATCAAATTCTAACATAACTTAGCTTTATCAACAATAAACTGTCTTTGTCAACACTAACTAATTTTGTTATTTAACAACCAATGCTAACAATATCTCACCTAAGCATGACTTTGGTTTAGCTTCTCATTTTAAAATTTTCAAAATATATGCAGAGAAGTCTCATGTTGAGAAGCAATGCAATTCGATTCATAGGAAAAACTGCAAATTGTGAAAACTCGTCATATTCTTTTATCGAATTATGTATCGCATAACTAGAGCATGCAAATAAACAGAAGTAGAGTTCATATAGTGACAGCAACACAAATTTTACCATGTCATTTAGGTGCCTGATATAGAAGAAACAAAAAAAAAATAATAATAATAATAATAAAAAAAAAAAAAAAAAAACCCAAATTTATACCTATCTTTTACAGATAAATGTTTTTCATTGATTCTGAAAATAATAAGGTTTGGTGTGTAGATTATATGTTAAGAAAAAAATATCTATGTAATAATAATAAATTTTGACCTTGACATCCAGCCATCAATTAGTTAGATTCTCATCATTACATTTGTTTACTGTTAAGGTTAAAAGACAAAAGTCCAAAACAATACTACTGAATACTTTAAGTTAAAATATAGACTCTGCTTATGCTTCTAACAAACTTAACTACTGTCCATCATGAGATTACTTACCTAATTAACAGTAACACTATAACAGAACTTACAAAATTTAACGAAACCAGTAACTAATAGGAATCTTGTATAATAATACAATCATTTGGTAAAATTTCTGTTATGGAAATCATGATGCTAAATCTATTAAGAAAACAATTTGATCGATCACATTGTGCATGTGATGTAGGTCAGTGGGTGCACCAACTTGGGTTCACTTGTGTTGTTTTGTAAGCTGGCCATCACAATGAACTATAACCTACTTTGCCAACCTCAAAACTACTCCCTTTTATCATCTCTATATATAAGAACCGCTTGTTTCTCACAACTCCACAAATCATCGGGCAATCAACACTCTTAAAAGTTTATAATGGGACGTGTATTCAGCAGCATGAATAGCAAGACATTATGCTCTTTATTCCTACTTAGCTTAATGCTTCTTTTTTCGAGTTTGGTCTCTTTAGCTAATGCAAAGACTCACAACCATGAGTTCGTCGTATGACTTCAATCTATATTTATGCTTTTATGTATGTGTGTTTTTATTTTATTTTTTTGATATTTATTGTAATGCTAACTATTCATTTTAAAAGGTTCAAGCAACAAAAGTTAAAAGGCTATGCAAAACCCATAATTCTATAACGGTCAACGGACAGTTCCCGGGTCCCACCTTGGAAGTGAACAATGGTGACACGTTAGTGATACATGTTACAAACAAAGGGAGATATAATGTCACCATTCACTGGTATAATTAAAAATATAAAGCTTACAAACAGTTTTAGTTAGAATATTATAGATGTCATTCTCATTAACATTAACATTTTTGATTTGTGACTTTTTAGGCATGGTGTTAGACAAATGACGACAGCATGGGCAGATGGACCTGAGTTCATTACACAGTGTCCAATTAGACCAGGAGCGAGTTACACCTACAGGTTTACAATTTCAGGACAAGAAGGAACACTATGGTGGCATGCACATAGTTCATGGCTTAGAGCCACTGTTTACGGTTCCATTATTATTCACCCAAAAAAAGGATATTCCTACCCATTTCCTAAGCCAAAGCGTGAAGCAGTCATCGCTCTTGGTATACACTTTATTCAGATACCATTTTTACATGTTTAAAAATTTAAACATGACATGCCTGACAGAATATTATGATGATGATCAGGTGAATGGTGGGATGCAAACCCGATAGATGTTATAAGAGAAGCCACTAGAACAGGAGCAGCTCCAAATGTTTCTGATGCATATACCATCAATGGTCAACCCGGTGATCTATACAAGTGCTCCAGCAAAGGTTTGCTTCTATAATATACTATAACTTTTTATTGAATCTAGTACTTCAACAATAAGTAAATGATGGGCTATTTTTGAATGTAGATACGGTTAAAGTACCAGTTGTGGCAGGAGAAACAAACCTCCTTCGGGTGATCAACTCAGCCTTAAATCAACAGCTTTTTGTCACCATTGCCAACCACAAACTTACTGTGGTAGGAGCTGACGCTTCCTACGTAAAACCATTCACCACGAAAGTCCTCATGCTTGGACCTGGTCAAACGACTGATGTACTCATCAAAGCAGACCAGTCACCAGGCAGATACTACATTGCTGCACGAGCATATGCCAGTGCACAAGGTGCTCCATTTGATAATACCACCACTACTGCCATCTTGGAGTACAACACCGCCAAAGGTTCCACTTCAAAGCCCATTTTGCCACCTCTACCAGCATTTAACGACACCCCAACTGCCACTGCCTTCACTACCAGCTTCCGCAGCCTTGAAAAAGCCCTTGTTCCCACTGATATAGATCACAATCTTTTCATCACTGCGGGACTTGGAATCAACCAATGTCCACCAAAAACCCGGGCCAGAAACTGTCAGGCACCTAACAGGACTCGATTCACTGCTAGCATGAACAATGTCTCATTTGTACTCCCATCCAATATTTCCATACTTCAAGCATATAAGCAAGGGATACCTGGTGTTTTCACCACTGACTTCCCGGCGAAACCTCCGGTTGCCTTTGACTATACTGGTAACGTAAGCCGTTCTTTGTGGCAACCTATTCGTGGAACCAAGGTCTATAAGTTGAAATATGGATCAAAGGTGCAGATAGTGTTGCAAGGAACAAGTATCTTCACTGCTGAGAACCACCCGATCCATCTTCATGGATATGATTTCTATATACTTGCAGAAGGATTTGGAAACTTTAACCCAAAAACAGACACATCGAAATTCAACCTCGTGGATCCACCTCTCAGAAATACAGTTAGCTTACCCGTCAAAGGGTGGGCCGTCATTAGATTTGTTGCTGATAATCCAGGTAAACTTCAGCATTGGTTAGCCAGGTTGGGTAATGGGTCACAATGGATAAATGATATATTACCAAGTGGATCAGATTGGGTTGACAAAAACACCTTTTCTCACAAATATTTAAGCTTTTCATGATTAATTAGTGTGTCTAATATGATTACAAAAATTAGACTATTTCAGTATTGATCTAACTTTTTTGAGTAAAATGATTAAGGATGTTTTATACATTGAAAAATAAACTTTTGGAACTTCCGACCCATTCGATCCATATTCAGTTTGACCCGTTAAAGATAATTTCGTGACAAATCAACCCAATTTAAATAAACGGGTTAAATTCTACCAAAATGTGGACCTCATAACTTATCCTATATTGTGCCAGGTACCTGGATTATGCACTGCCACTTAGACGTTCACATCGGCTGGGGTTTGGCCACGGTCTTTGTCGTAGAGGATGGACCTGGGCCAGGCCAGAAATTGGAGCAACCACCACTAGATTTACCAGTGTGCTGATACTATTTGACGTCTGAATGAAAATCATAATGCATAGCATTTTGTTGTTTAAATTTATAAGGCTTAAGTGTCTTCCTCCGCATTGGAGCTATTTCTGTTCTTTTTGTTTTTTCTTGTATGTTGTTAAACATCTTATTTGAAATTTAGTGTTTAGAGCAGAATAGACCAACGAAAAGTGGTGATGTATTTAGTAATCAGAATTTCAACACAGCATTTTGTATTAGTATTATCTAAGCTTTATATTTCATCAGTTATTCATTGTTATTTGTCAATTAGTATCGGAATAAATACCTATAAAGTGTCAACATACATGTTATGTAAGCATGTTATATAAGCAAATCAAAAGTATACTATCATGCTTTCCCCCATCACATAAAAATTTTCATTCTATTTACCCATCTTATAACCTACAATGGTGCTAAGTGCATCATCTCATTATTGTATTCACCCGTTTAAATAAAGTACAATACATGATTACATGATGTTTATATGATTTTGGTACTTTATGTTTCAAGAAATCAAGTATTCTGATTACTTCACGCAATCCGGTTCGGAATTTGTAAGTACTCCCCATGCTCACGAGTTTCAACAACACATATATATTTAGTGCATCTGATTCCGAGATTATATATCTTTGTAGTAACTATTTGTTCATGATCAGGATGCGAAGAATAAGAATGGTGGTTATACGGGTGGTGAATGTTAATTGAAGAATTAAAACCACGGTTGTGTGGGTAGTCCATATATTTGTTTTTCTATCTACCTAAGTACAAAAGTGGTACAAATGAAGTACTTCAACAACTAACCATCTACCTAAGTACCTATCAAGTACTTATAAGCTAAAAGTACAAGCAAATAAGCAAATAAAAGTTTAAGAGAAATTTTCAAATTTTTCCTAAAACTCAAGCTTTATTCACTTTCTAGTAGGAAAAAAAAAATTATTTTCATACTTTTTTCTGGTGCGACTTCATAAAATAATTGACAAGTGTCCAAAAAAATCGTAAGGTTTTTTCTAGACCGAAGTGGCATTTTGTGCGATAAAGGTGATGCTTTTGCTAGACCAGTTTGTGTTATTCAAAAAGTTGCTAGGAATAATATAAACGTAATACAAATTGTTTTGTATAGAACGTAAGATTACAACAACAAATTGAGGCCTACGATTAGCAGTGTCATTAAACAGAAATTCGTCTTATCTAGTACGAACTGTTTAGAGGATACAACAATCAAATCAAGTATGAAACTTGAATGTTTTATTTTTTTATATTCTTATTGTATTCTAAATTTTCTATGTTTATACTAGGTTTATAAACAATCGACATTTGATCGACACATTGTGCATTGTGGGAGTCGGAGCTAGGGGATCTAGGTAGTCCACACACCTTAGGTTCAAACACTACTCTTGTGTTTTGGAAATAGTCTCTGTAGAGTCGGCGTGTAGCCCATGGTGAACACACACAAATGGCCACAAAAAAATTACACTATACTTTTCCACCTAACCTCAAAATAAACTACGCAAAAAATCTTACCCATGACCTCAAAGATTTACAAAGAACAATCTTTATCAATGATTTCAGCATAAATGAATTTTGTTATTGTTTTAATTACATGTGTGTTGTGTTCCAATTTAAGGCAGAAAAACCAAGAAAACAAGTAAAGAAATTTGTTATTTGTTTATCGTTTTTGGATGGAGTCTGATTTTAGGGTTAAGGAGAAATTCGTTTTTGTGCTAGGGTCATGTATATTGAAGAAAATATAAGAATATTAAGACTTGATATGTGATTAAGGAAAAAACCAGTGAAGTTGGGATAGCTCTTCTTATTTGTTAGTAAAGAAAAAAAAGCATGTGATAACAAATGAAATGTATTGGGTGTTGTTCGTTCCTAAAGAACGAATGAGTGTGTGATTAGCTGTGCGTTTAGATGGAACAAGAAAAACTTGGCAGTAAAAGTAAAGTGTTGTGAGGGAGTTCATGAACATGGTATGGGGAGACAAAAGAGTACAAAATAAAAATAGTGAATGACAAATTTACCCTCAAGCGAAGTGCACGTGAGGGGAAAAAAGAATAACGGTGTTAACAAGGGAAAAAGATGCAAAAAGAGACTGGGATGGATACAGACTTAAAAAAAAAACTAACAAAATGTAATTCTGGGTACAAGTGTCAGGGACGAATGGTGTTTAAAATTGCTAGA
>LBNU01029319.1:30684-46386 GCA_014162995.1 Artemisia annua
AAAAAAAAAAAAAAAAAAAAAAAAAAAAAAAAAAAAAAAAAAAACCATTTTGAAAACCTATGATCTGAAAATCTTGTTTTTTTGTTTTGTATTGTTCTCTGATTTGAATTCTCGTTTTTTGTTTTGTATTATTTCCTGTATTGATTATTTAGAGAACCCAAGATCTATGATGGATTTCAAGAGAACTTTAAAGATCTGTGATTTTTTATTTTATTTTTTGTTTTTGTTTGAAGAAAGCTTGAGATCTTTAGATTGTGACTTTATCTTTGTTTTGATTCATTAATCTTCTTCTTGTTGTTGGTTTGATGAGAGAAAAAATTGACAATGAAAGTGACAGTCAAGAGTTGTTTTTTGTTTCACAGTCAAAAGCTTGAATATTGTGTTTCACAGTTAAAGATTTTTCAATAAATTGAGTTTGATGAGAGAAAAAATTGACAATGAAAGTGACAGTCGAGCGTTGTTTTTTGTTTCACAGTCAAAAGCTTGAATATTGTGTTTCACAGTTAAAGGTTTTTCAATAAATTGAGTTTGTGGGTTTTGATCTTGAGTGTGGGTATGTAGATTGGTGTTTTGATCTTGAGTTGCGGTTTTCGTTAGAAGAACAATGATGGAATCAAATAGGTTTTTAAAGACAATACTGAATTTATGTTTGCGAATGTGTTAGTAAGATTGAAGATGGAGGATGGAGGAAACTTCTTTATGTTTATGTCAGGTGGTAGACGAGAAAAAAAAAGTACAACACAAATGGGAAATGACAAATTTTCACTCACATGAAGTGCACGGAGGGGGTCAAAGGAGAAGACTAACGACAGTTAGTCAAAGGGACTATTGGTGATGCGAAATGGAGATAATGGGGATGGTTGGCAGACTTATTTTGAATTTGGGACTAACATTGTATTTTGGGTACAAGTTCGAGGAGGAATGGTGTATGTTACTCATAAACAAAATAACAAATGGCACAAAAGTGATTAAACAAAACCATAGGGTCAATTAAATCAAATACGGAAAGCCTTCGTCAGCAAGCAAATATTATTATTTTATTTCCTTTTTATTAAAATAAAACTTACCATATATCAAAATAAAATATCCATCAGAAACTATAAATAGCATACATCCGCCAACTTTTAATCCCCTGAACATTCAACAACAAAAATCGCACACACACAAATCTTTTTATCGATCAAGACTGCAAGAAATCTTTCGTTATTAGTTTGACAAGACATTTATTTAAGGTATGAATCTTGTCTTGCTTTTTGTCTGATATTGTTGTTCTTAATATATAGTGGTTTAGTGGTTTTGTGTTGAATCTTGGTTTTCTTTTATGGTTTGTTAATAATAAGAATGTATACAGTTTTAATTTAAGTATGTCAAGAAGCCATGATTTGTTTAATTAGTAATTTGTTCTTTTGAGATTTAGTATAAGCATTGATTAGTCTTTCTTCTTGAACTCGATACGTGAATCATTCTTTCTTAGTTTTTTGCAACTGTTGGCTTTATTAAGGTGCTAACCGTTCTGTTTTGTAATTGTTAACAGATATATTAACCTTCCGACACAACTTGTGTACCAAAGGATAACTTAAAGAAGAGGACTGCTTCTGAATCAATGGATAAATTAGCGAAAAGGCAAAAGAGAAATAGGGCTGAGGCACCAAAGATCGTGGTTGAGACTCTCGCCAAGTGGATTGAATGTAACAAAGACGGGAAAGCAATAACACGCAAAGCTCCTGCTAAGGGATCGAAGAGGGGGTGTATGAAAGGTAAAGGTGGACCCGAGAATACCAGGTGTAGTTTTAGAGGTGTGAGGCAACGGACATGGGGTAAATGGGTAGCTGAGATACGTGAACCGAATGGGGGTAAGAGGTTATGGCTTGGTACTTTTGAGTCTGCTGTTCAAGCTGCTTTGGCTTACGATGAAGCTGCTCGAGCGATGTATGGTCCATATGCACGACTCAATTTGCCAAACTATGGCGCAAATACAACATGTAAAGCTGCTTCTAGCTATGACTCTGCTACAACTTGTAGTTACTCTGAGAGCAGTGAAGTCGTCAATGAACCATTGGTTATAAGAAAAGAAAAACGTGTGGACGATATTCAAGATATTACAGGTTATTGTAATGATGATGGTTTCGGTCAGGGCTTTCCTGAAGATGATATGTTTGATATAGATGAGCTTCTCGGCATTATGGATCATAAGGGTGAATGTAACAATGAGAACAAACCGGATTTCACTCAAATCGAGTCTGTGTATGTACAAGAAGATCCTTATGGGGTCTTACCAGACTTTGGTTTTGATTTCGTGGAGGCAGGAAGGCCTGAAGAATGTAGCTTTTCGCTGGAGGAGCTTGGTCTGACTTGGGAGCCTGCTGAATTAGTTTTGTAAATTCATGGAAGTAAAATGAACTAACTGCAGTGGTATCTTATTTCGAACTACTGGTTCTCTGAACGTTTTTTATAAAATTAGAGGATCAAATTTTTGTACGGTTTTGTAACCGAATGTACTCATATGCTATACATAACTGTAGGCCCCAGAATGCTGATGCTTTCAGCTGGGTAGTTTGACATGTAATGGTCTTATATTTAGTTTTCTTAATGAATTATAACATATGTTGATAGCTTTCAGCGGAGTACTTTGACATGTGATGATTTTATGTTCTGTGTCTTAATTATCTATGATGTATGCTTGATAGTTTACAAGTGGATATTTTGACATGTGATGATTGTGTTTGCTTGTTAACGACTGTGATATAGGTTATATCTAAACTGTAATTTTTTATGTTTGATAGATTTAGTATGGCTCGGTTAACGCTAGACTGTTATTCCTAATCGAGTTGATTCGTTTTGTTCCTTTAGTGTGTATACTGTATAGTGCTAAGATGACTGTTGTATGGTTTTTAACCAAGTGCAGTTTAGTGATATAAGTAACTAGGGACCCCTGTATGCGGATGCTTTGACATGTTCTTATTGTTTGAGAGATATAGTATGGCTTGGTCTAATTGACAATCTTTTACCTAAAGAGGATGAGTGGCCTTGTTCCCTTTAGGCCTTTAGTGTGCGTATAATGACAAACACTAGGTGTAGTCTTGCGGTGCAAATTGTGTCTGCGTTTGAAACTAGTCACATGGGTTGCTAATTGTATGAGTTTTGAAATCTTGGGGTTTAGACAGGTATGATTTTGAACTTTGTGTGTGCATATATAGCTTGCTGTCTATGCCTTTTAAACTACTATTGGTGTAGGTAAATGAGTTCTTCAGGTTGTTTTCTGTATGCTTTCGATTTTCAAGTAGTGTTTGGTTGTTCAAGTTTTAGGTAATATGGTGTATGGGTGAAGAAATGACTTTTGTTTCTAACTTAGGTCTTTGGTTAGCAGGTTTGATTTTAAAAATATATATCAAACTCACAAATCTAGGTTATGCATCACGCAGCTATAGCATAAAACTAAACAAAGCGATAGTTCATAAACCAAAAGCAACACAAATTTACCATTGCCAACCATAAACTTAAGGTCATAGTACCGATTGAATCAGGAGAACAATCCTCCTTCGGGTACTCAATGCAGCTTTAAATAAACAGCTTTTCGTCACCATTGCCAACCACAAACTTACTGTGGTAGAACTGTAGAAGCTGATGCTTTATATGTAAAACCATTTACTACTAAAGTCCTCATGCTTAGACCGGGTCAAACGACTCATGTACCAGGCAGATGCTACATTGCTGCACGAGCATATGCCAGTGCACAAGCTGCTCCATTTGTTAACACCACTACCACCACTATTATAGAGTACAACACTGACAGAAGTTCCACTTTAAATCCAGTTATGCCACCTCTCCCGGCATATAACGACACTGCAACTGTCACTGCCTTCACTACCAGCTTCTGCAGCCTTCAAAAAGCCCTTGTTCCCAAATAGATCACTATCTTTTCATTACTGCAGGACTTGGAATCGACCAATGCTCGATCCATCTTTATGGACATGATTTCTATATACTTGCAGAAGGATTTGGAAACTTAAACCTGAAAACAGAAACTTCTAAATTTAACCTTGTGGATCCGCCTCTCAGAAATACAATTAGCTTACCCGTCAAAGGGTGGGCTGTCATTCAATTCGTTGCTGATAATCCATGTAAAGAATGGGAGCCAGCTAGGTGGGTCAGGTAATGGGTCAAAATGGACTAAAAATTCAAGAAAAAATTGGGTTGTGCCCAAACTCTTTTTTTGATATAAAAAACTAAACTTTTCATAACTATTTAGTGTGTGAAATATGATTACAATATTTTAAAACTAATCTAATATTTTGAAAGAACTTTCCTGAATCAAACAAAATACACTTTTGCAACTTGCAACCCAGTTAACCCATTACTCGGTTTCACCGTTTCACCCGTTAAAGATAAAAACAGAACCCGAATCGACCGACCATTTATATGTAAATGGGTCAAAACTGTCACCTCTACCAATATGCATGTTGCTCAATATATCCTTCATTTTCTTAGGTACCTCGATAATGCACTGTCACTTAGTCGTCATGCGTCCAAAAGTCAGGTTTTTGAGGCCAAATGCGTCCCTTGACCCGTTTTCCGTTAGTAAACGCCCCGCTATATCTCATCAAATCCCGTTATTTCTACTAAATGACTATTTTGCCCATATATAATGTCATCTATCGCTCTTTTATTCATTTCACCTCACACAAAAAAACCCAGAAACCCCAATTTCCCAAAAATTCGTTTAACTTATGAATTTACTGATCTTATATCCAAGGCTTTCAATGTTCTTCCATCCGCGTTTCTCTTTCTCCAGTAAATCGTTTACCTCAAGGGGATCCAAAACAAGATCAGAGTGAGATATATTAATATTTTTTCATCATCGATATTATATCAGATCATGTTCGCGTAGATTTATCATTCTCTGAACATGTTTGTTGTCAGGTACTTTAAAAGATATACTTTAATTAGAATTGGTATCATTATTAATAGAGTTTGTGTTATTTACACCATTATATAGGGTACTAATTTTGTGTATTAAGTTGAATAGATATTAAATGTTGTTTTGTATCTGATTTTGAGGTTTATGTGATTGGGCTGGAAGCATTTTGTAGAATTAGGAATTGGTTAGTGCATTCATTGTATGGCTTGTTGAAATTTATGAAAATTTATATTAAAAAAGAAAAAAAATAAATAAATTAAAATTTTCTGTCAACTTAACCAAACATGCGAAAATATTTTAAATTCCGGAATTTTAAATTCTCAAAAATTTAAATTTTCTAAAATTTAAAACTTCGAAATTTCAAATTCCCAACCAAACGCCACTCAGTAATAAATAGGTACTCTCTCCGTCCCAAAATTGTTGTTATGAGAGAGAAATCACAAAGTTTAATAAAAGTGTGTCACTTTAACTTTCAACCACTAAAATAGAATATTTCTCCCTTCGATTTTCTAGTTTTTACTTAATAAGAAAAGTGGACAATTATTTTAAAACAACCCGAAAAGAAAATGTAAAGTATAAATATGGTACGAAGGGAGTACCAAATGACATTAAAGTAATAAAGACTTTATGAGAAGGCTCATAAAATAAAGAGATCCGAAAACGTTATAGCCTTCGTCAGCACGCAAAATATCTCGAACTTTCCGGATAACCACTATTTAATCACACACATCATCAAAAAAACGCGATATTTTTAATAAAAAAATCACCCACAACACCCTATAAATATCCCATAAACCCACCCTTTAATTTTTTTCTAAACATTCATCAACACACATATCACTCCCCAAAAAAAACCTTCACCAAAAAAAAAAAACTCTAAAACTTATTCTCGACTCTTCGAATTAATTACACAAAGGTATGTCAATTGTTCTTTTTTATTATGTGATTATTATATGATATAGATGTTAATTATGTGTTTACAGTATATCTGATACGTGTCGAATATTGGGTTTTTTTTCAGGGTTTTTTTGATGATTTTGAGACCAAGAACTAGGGTTTTACAGTTTCATCATGGATTTGTCTTGATCGTTGAATTAATTAGTTTTTGGATTTGATCTTGACCCAGAACTAGGGTTTGGTTGGAAGATAAAATTTGTCTAGTGTTTGGATATTAGGGGGTGTTTGGATTTGATTTTGACCAAGAACAAGGGTTTTAAAGTATCATCATGGATTTATGTTTTATGGATATTAGATTAGGATAGTGTTTGGTTTTATGGATATTAGGGGTGATTGAAAGTTGGAGTGTTTGGATCTGTGTTAATTGATGATTTCATAGTGTTTGGTTTTTTTGGATATTAAGGGTGATCGAAAATTAGGGTTTTAGGATTGATTTTGACCTAACTTAGGGACCAAGGAAACCGTAGTTTCGCCGTTCAAAAAAAAAAAAAAAAAAAAAGGAAACCGTAGTTTAACTTCTGTATTACTCCCCAATGGATTTATTGTATATAATTAAGCTGTATATTAGTTTTTGAAATAGGCTGTTTAAATTGGATTGTTTGTTTATTTAAAACGACCCTAAGGAATTAGGTTTGGAGTTTGGTAAGAAATCTTAAACGCACTCAAATTGTTTCTGTCATAGTCTATATTGGGACGCAGTAGGCAAGTAGATTACCCTCTAGGTTGTGATATGTTAAGTAAACTGGATATTGGACTCGTTTTCTCGACCCCTAGTTCTTTAGTGTCTTGATACGGAGTAAGTTGTGAATTTGGGTTGTTTGAAGTTTGGTGTATAGAACATTTTTATTTGCAGTAAACATTGCTTAGACTAGCTTCTTCAAGTTTGATGTATGACGCCTTTCCTTAATTTGTATCTGTTGGCTTGGATGCCAGCCATTGTGTTTTGGAGATTGGTAGTTTAAGTATTTCATTCTTAGGAGCCCTAGTCTGTTTTTGTGATAGCTAGTTTTTACTTTCAAGTGTCTCATTCTTAGGAGCCCTAGTCCATTATTACGGTTTTTAAAGTCGGTAGTTTTAACTTTTTAGTGTCTCGTTTTTACGAGCCCTAGTCTGTTATGACCGTAGTTTGTTTCTATCTGAGATTGAATATAAAACGTGGTTTTGGGTTGTAGACCTTGCTTTGTTTTTCTTCTTGAACTCGATATGTGACGATTTCTGTTGGCTTTATTTTGGATACTAACCATTCTGTTTTCTTCGTTTACAGAATTACTAAAATGACTCTTCTTAGTCAACCTTCCAACACGGCCTGTGTCGCTAAGGATAACTCAAAGAAGAGGACTGCTTTTGAATCAATGGATAAATTAACGAAAAGGCAAAAGAGAAATAGGGCCGAGGCACCAAAGATCGTGGCTGAGAGACTCGCCCATTGGATTGAATATAACAAAGATGGAAAAGCAATAACGCGTAAAGCTCCTGCTAAAGGATCAAAAAAGGGCTGCATGAAAGGGAAAGGTGGGCCTGAAAATGTTAGGTGTAGTTTCAGAGGTGTGAGGCAAAGAACGTGGGGTAAATGGGTAGCTGAGATACGTGAACCAAATACAGGTAAGAGGTTGTGGCTTGGGACTTTCGAGTCTGCTGTTGAAGCTGCTCTAGCGTATGATAAAGCTGCTAGAGCAATTTATGGCGAGTATGCACGGATCAATTTGCCAAACTATCACACAAATACGCCGTTGCCGTGTAATGCTGCTACTAGTTGCAACTCAACTACTACTTGTAGTAACTCTGAGGGCAGTGAAGTCCAGGATTCGAATCCCGGGTTAGACTGGTGTGCACCCACAGAGAATGTATGTGAAGCAAGTGAAGTCGTTAATGAATCACTGGATATGATAAGAGAAGAACATGCCGATATTAAAGATGTTACGGGTGTTTCTAATGATGATGGTTGCTATCAGGGCTTTTCTGAGGACGAGATGTTTTACATAGACGAGCTTCTCGGTGTTATGGATCAGAAAAGTGAATTTAACAATGAGGCAGCTGATTATCCTACGCAAGATGTGTGGTATGAAAACAAACAAGATGTCAGTCAAAATGAGTCCATATATATGCAGCAAGATGCTTGTGGGGTTGCACCGGACTTTGGTTTTGACTTCTTGGATGGGGGGCTTGAAGAATGTAACTTCTCACTTGAGGAGTTTGGTCTGTCCTTGGATCCTACTGAATTTATGTAGATAGATGAAGATAAATGAACTGACTGTAGTGGTATTTTACTTGGGGCTGGTTCTCTGAACGTTTAGAAAAATTAGAGGATCTGGTTTTTGTACGGTTTTTAACCGAATGTAATTATATGATGTACGTAACTCTAGACCCCAAGACGCTGACTGATGCTTTCAGCTGGGTAGTTTGACATGTGATGATCTTATGTTTATTTTTTTAATAAATTTTGACCCATGCTGATTGCTTTCGGCAGGGTACTTTGACATGTGTTTTATGCTTCGTGCTCTAATGATCTATGATATAGTGCTTAATAGTTTACAACTGTATATTATGACATGTGATGGTTTTGTATTTGCTTGTTAATGATTTGTGATATATGTTATAGCTTAAATGTTAAATGTTAGATTTAGTATACCTCCACCAGCATGAGACTGTTGTTCTTAATTGGGATGACTGCTTCGTTCCTTTAGTGTCTATAGTGCTGGGATGGATATCGTATGGTTTTATAACTGAGTGTATGGATTGGCCAGCGTGAGATGTTCCTAACGGGGATGACTAGCCAAAATAGGTGTCTGCGTTTTGTTGACAAAAGCTAGCTAGAGTCTTGAACTGGAAATGGTGTCTGCGTTTGACACAAGTCCATTGGACCTGAATTGTATATGGATATCGAAATCTGATTGGGGTTTAGGCAAAATTTCAGGTAATGTTTGGTTTTTCATGTTTTAGGCAGTATGATCGATGGGTATGAATGAAGGAATAACTTCCCTAGCTAAAGTAGGTGTTTGGTTGTAGGTTTGGTTTCAGAAATGGATTTTATGGTCACAAATCCACCCATTAAGAAGAGTGGATACACAAACTTGTTCTCATTTTGGATTTACGAGCACATTCTCACCCATCACATTAAATACATACTGATGGCCGTCTCTTTTTATGTACTCATACCAATTTGGTCAAGTGTATATGTGTGTCTTTGGGTTGCTTTTAAGTTTGATTTTACTTCAAACTAAATTCAATGCCCGTATACTAGATTACTAGTATAGCAGCTGCAATACTACCTCAAATTGACATGGGTTGGGCTTGAAATGTAAATCAAACTTAAATCTAAACAGGCTCACAATTGGGTTATCAGCTTATTGAGCTTTGTTGAAATTAGCCCATGTAAATATGTAACAATATGTGACTATGGCATTTAAATGTCGTGTTTAACTATTGAGTTATTACACACAAATGTTACTAAAGTTTCCAAAAAATTTGCTTTAAGTTATTATAGTTTTTTTTTGTTCAAAGAGGTTACCATTGTTTGCGTGACCGGTTGTTTACGTTACTCCATATATTACAACATATGATAGCAGGTAAAAAGTTACGAAATGGTCCTTGTGGGTTGTCGGGTTTAACAAATTTAGTCCTTAGATTTTTTTTCCTCGAATCCTCTCCTGTAGGCGACCCGTAACAGGGTTTCCTTACTTTTTATGTTTTTCTCGAATCCTCGCTTATGTTCTTGACTGTGGATGTCGATGAGCTAACTGTAAGTGTAATAAAATACATTCATTTGAGGTAATAAACAAAATCTGTGTACACGTACGTTTGAAAGCAACAATGTGCTTCTGCAGATGGCAGTTTTCGAATCAACAAACTGGATACAGACTCCATACAAGGTTTACGACATAATGGGACTACACACATACATTGCATTAAACACATGCATGATCGATATATTTGAAAACAGTATTAATGCTTCTACATTTCATTAACCTCGCAGGGTAAGGAGTTGTGAACATGGATAAGTAGCAATAATGAAGATCCAATGAATGTTTCTTCAAATCAATTTAACTAATGTACGTATTATTTAAAGGTATAACAAGCGAAATGTGTTTTGTGATATATTCGATTCATTCATTAGCAATCTCTGTGTAGCAAAAAAAAGGCTAATGAAATACAGTATGTGTTTGTCATATGAGTTATTGATTTCTTAATTAAATTAGACAAACTTGACGGATGTGAAAGAAAAAAAAAATACTTAAATCAGCAAGTGCATCACTGAATTCTGTGACACAACTTAACTAGTGAAAACATGTGTTTATCAAATGAGTTTATGATCTCATGATTCTATGTGAACAATATTACCCAAATTATGATAAGCTGCTTATATTGTTTAGCAAATCAAGTATAGATAGGAACGTTTTTTATTCGGAATGTTATCAAGAAATTAAAAAGATATAATGAATGAGATAGGAACGTTTTTGATTCGTTATAGATTTGGGACGGTTTTGATTCGTTTTTTATTTGATTTTGGGTCAATGTTATCAAGAAATTAAATAAAGCATGGTATACATATAAAATCAATTTACCGGGTTTATGTAATACAATGGAATAAGGATACATGTATTTGATATAATCCAAGATATAACTTATATCGGGTCCTATACATTATCCGCAAAGTACTAACTTTGAAAACATTAATGACTTCCTAATGACTAAATTCGTTATACCCGCCATGCCACAGGGACTAAAAATGTAAATTAAAGATAGTGAAAACCTGTTACACCCGGTAGCAAACTTTGGGAGTAACCTAATTAAACGAACACGTTTACATGAGTAACCTAATTAAACAAACCCGTTTACATGAGTAACCTCTTTGAACAAAAAAAAACTATAGTAACTTAAAGCAAATTTTTTGGAAACTTTAATAACATTTGTGTGTAATAACCCTTAACTATTTTGTATCATTGTCCTCTTGATGAATTTAAATTCAGCATTTTACACATAATTTTGGGTAAGGTCTTTATGAAGCTCTTTAGATCTTTAATATATTTTTGACAAAGAAAAACTTATAACGTAGCTCATTGTGGACTTGTGATTGATAGGCCGATAGGGTGTTCGAAAAACAAACTTGGATTATATAGCATTATATGGCACCTTTTATTTTAATTAATTTATTTGTTTGTAGCTAAACTCTGATATTTTTAAGAGCTCATGACAACTAATTAAGGTAAAAAAAAATCAATTATTATTATTATTATTATTATTATTATTATTATTATTATTATTATAACAACAATACAATCACAATAAGAGCACTAGGTACCGTCGGTCTTATTCAATGGTGTTGTAGCAAAAAGTGTTTTCATCTTAGTTTTTTCTCCTATTACTAAAAACATATAACTTAAAAAAAAAAAAACAGACTCCCTTTATCACTTAAGTTATATGACACCATCGAGTCCACAATTTTTAAAATAAAACAAAAATAAATAAATAAATAAATAAAAGAAAAAGAAAATGCCCTGTGGCTTGTCTAGTGATTTTGGCGCCCAGCCTTATAACAACGCAAAGGACGGTTGGCCTGATGCCATAGGGATATAACGTGCCCATGACTAAGGGTATATCTAACTATATACTAATAATATAATTTTATCATTATTTTAAGTTAATGTCAATATCTTTTATATAATAAAACAAAACCTTAATTGGAGACTTTTGTATTTTAAAAAAATCAATTCATTTCTTTATAAGTACTAATAATTTTTTTAATTTAATTTTTTCTCTAGATTTTGAAAAATAATTAACCTAAATATTTTCAATTTAGCCAAAAAAATAATTTTTTATTAGATGTAGAAAGAAAAAATCAAAAATATACATGTCCTCAACATTCATCAGTTAATACTTTGGGCGAAAAATATAAATAAAAGAGTAAATTGCAAAAATCGTCCTTAAAGTTTGACCAATTGCAGGTGTCATCATAAATAATTTGAAAGTGCATAGATCGTCCCTAAAATAAACCTTTTTGCAAATTTTGGTCTTTGATTTTAACCGACGTTAAGTAGATTTCCTTAGAAGTTACACGTTAGCCCTTTTGGCCCCAAACCTTAGGGACAATTTCTGCAATTTACTCCAAATAAAAACCGACACTCCAGAATCTATAAAATCATGTCTCTGTTCCATACGTTTTTCTCACAACCTAACGAACAAAAAAAAAACCCTAATAACTAAGAATCGATGAAGATGATCAACCCTGCTCTTTCCCCTCAAACTCAGGAATCGATTTTTTTTTAATAAATTTGATGGTAAGTGTTCTTGCAGTTTTAATCATAATGTTTGTAAATTCATCTTTATGAAGCAATGTCAAGAGAAGTAAATCTTTATGTCCGCGCCCATTAACAAAAATTCCAAAGGTTATTTGAATGACATCATAGCAACTCTTTTGGCCAAGTTATCGGATACCACTATTACCTTCAAATACAATCTGATAGCAACTTTTTTATAAATAAGTTCATCTACATAGTTCAAGAAATTGTGATGTGATTTCAGATTGTTGCATTTTATGTTCATGGTAGTTTGATGAAGATCACGAGTAGTTAGTTAATGGTCTATGTCCTATAACCACAATGAATTTATTGTCAAGTTTAAACTGATAATTGAGACTACCTAACTTCAGTTACATGATAATCTAATTTGCTAATCTCAATATTAGTATAAGGACTTAAAGGATTCTAACAACAGGTAGGCATGGTTTCACTATTTATTAATAAAAGTGTATGATAACTCCCGGGTGATATTGAAGTTAGCAACTTGCATGCTGACAAAGAAGAAAAGGTTGTAGATGATGATTTAACAAAGGATTTGGTGGCAAAATAGGTGTGCCGGGTCGGGTTTGGGTCACGGGCCTAGATGTTTGGGTCTATACGGGTTTGGTTTAGTTGGATCTTCTAAAAGTATGAGTCTAAATGGGTCCGGGTCTAGATAGCTTTTGGTCGGTCGATAATTTTTATTTTATTTTATTTTTTTTTATTATTTTTTTTTTGTTGGAGTAAAAAGTGGAAAAAAAAATAAAAAAATTTTAAAAATTAAATAAAATAAATTTGATCTGCTATATCTGCCCGCCTAAACCCGTTGGGTAATTATTATATAATTGCACTTTTGTTTGTGTAGTTCGTTGGATAGTATCATTAAGTGGATTGTGGTTTTGTTTCTATATGTTTTGTGTAGCCCAATAGAAGAAATGTAGATTTAGACCGGAAACCGTGAAAGACCCACCAAGTACTAGACGAATTCGAAACACTTTTCACAGAAGTCTTGATCATTGCACTTCTCTTCAATCCATTTTAACTCCTCATCTACTTTTTCCTTTTTTCCCTTTGGCTGCTTCCACCGGCCACCTTGGTCATATAAGCAAACGTATGAATCATGTGCTTCTACCGGCCACCTTGGCCTTATGACTAAAGTAAAAGTTCGTGACAAGGGTTTGAACCTCACACCCTCGAATACCATTATAATGATGGTTAGTAAATTCTCGTTGCACTTTTCACGTATGTCCATGTTCCCCAAAGTGAAAGAAAACAACTTCGCGATACCAAAGACAAGTTAATCAAGATAGAAAATTTTAACTTACTGATGATTACGATGTATTCATAGATAAATTGCGTCCAATATTTGAAGTATATGAACTCTTTGTTTCAATCCCACTTTCGAGACTCTAATTCACTTCCACCACACAAGATAGGTGTTTAGAAGGTATTGTCTTGCTCTCCAACTCTTACCTTTTAGCGGTAGATAATGAAGTATCCATTGTCTACCACTAAAAGGTAAGCGTTGGAGAGTAAAACAATACCTTCTAAACACCTATCTTGTAGAGTGGAAGTGAATTGGAGTCTCAAAAGTGGGATTGAAACCAAGGGTTCATATGCTTCAAAAATTGATACATCATAATCATCATTAAGTTAACTTTTTCTATCTTGATTAACTTGTCTATGGTATCGCGAAGTTGATTTTTTTCACTTCGGGGAACATGGACATACTTGAAGGGTGGAAGGAGAGTTTACTAACCATCATCATAATGGTATTCGAGGGTGTGAGGTTCAAACCCTTGTCAAGAACTTTTACTTGTCATGAGGCAAAAAAACTAAAAGGGCAAAAACTAATGAAGTACATGATTCATAAGTTTGCTTATATGACCAAGGTGGCGAGTGGAAGCACGCCAAAAAGGAACAAGTAGATGAGGAGTTAAAATGAATTGAAGAGAAGTGCAATGATCAAGTCTTCTGTTAAAAGGAACTTGGTATATACTTTTGCATGCTCTATGAACAGCTTTGTGACGCGATTATATATACCTTTGCTTAATAGTGAACTAGTCAAAAGAGTCTTGGGTAGTTATTGGTATGGGTTGTGTTATTTGATCCTTAACCGTCAAAATGGACACCTTTCGAGGATCTAATATTGAAGCTACAATACGTTGGAACTTTGTTGTCAATTCTAAAAACGATCTTGATGTGTTTGTGCTTCTCACAAGGTTACTACCTTTTTTTATATTTCTCACAGATTGTGGACTTTTACTTCTTTGTGCATGTTGAAATGCGATAAATCAGTAAAAATGTAGATATGCAATTTTTTTAGAAGTGTGCCTTCATTATGGGCATATTGTAGCAAACCTTAGAAAACAACAATATGTANAAATGCTATATGAGCATAAGTGTTGACTATGTCAGTTACTAGCAGGTAATTCATCATGGAATGGAGTTTAATCATGTTAGGGTCTGTTTGGTTTGACATTTTGGAATGGGTTTTATGTTGAAAAGACTTTAATCATTTGTTTGGTTCACTCTTTTGAAAAAATGATTGGGAGTTGGAATCAAAAAGTGATAGTAGGCAACATAGGTGGGATTGAGATGGGTTTGTGTATTTTTATGGGGCCATTTCACTTTTTTCTCTCTATATGGTGGACCTCTTTATATTTTCTCACATTTTCTTTTTCAATTTTAACATTCAAATAACATATATTTTATTCAAGATTTATTATAAAATATATTTAAATAAATATAATTTCTCTCTCCTAAACCTACCTCAAATCCAAATCCTATACCAAATCTTAATCCTAATCCAAACCCACTTATGAACCAAACGGACCCTTAGTTCGTGACGGTGGAATGGAGTTTAATCACATTAGTTTAAAATATTGTGTGTTTATTATATGTCCACATCTAGATGTTTTTTTAGCCTCTATCAATACCAATATACCATATAGATTACTATGTTTGGGTTGTCATTACTCTAATAGCAATATTTTTTCCTTTTACAAAACTCAAATAAAAAGTGAAGAGGGGCATGAAATAAAAAGTGAAAGACTTCTTTTCTTTCTTTTTTTGCTATTGCAAAAATGGGTGTTGTCGTCACTCTGTGCAAGTTATGTTGCAGTGTCGTGGTGTCGACTCTTGGTGATGTGAGAACAAGGCATGAATGCAGTTTGGATGTATTTGAACACCATTTTATATTGGGTTTATTAATCTTCAAAAATTGGTGATATCATTTTAGACTCTTATCATTTTATTGATAAATTTTGAAAACTTGTGACAGAAATAGGCAGCCACATATATAACAAGTTGTTTTTCCCCTTCCTTACGCAATTAATGGATTTATTGTTTTCTCATACAAGTTATCTTTATCTTTAACTACTATAAAATATTTAGATATTTCTATTAATAGGAGCCAAAAGAAATTTTTTATTCCTTTCACAGGCAACCACGACACTCTTTGAAATTTCTAGAAAATTAATCCGTTAAAAAAAAAAAAAAAAAAAAAAAAAAAAAAAAAAAAAAAAAAAAAAAAAAAAAAAAAAAAAAAAA